>JARQZK010004567.1:0-58910 GCA_030704885.1 Cynegetis impunctata | reverse complement strand
ATGACTTCAAAAATTGGAATTTTCAGACTTTTGGGAAAAAACTCCAAATGTTATACCATTTTCGAAAGAGCACGACAAAGGGTAGTTTTTAAGATTATTTGCTGATTCAGCTGGTACCTTATTTTTTCACATTAATTTGTAAAACTTTAGTTGAGGTTTTCGCATTGAAATAAAATGAAAAAACTTAGTTTTTATCGCATTGCGTGCTAGTTTTTGATGAAACGATTACTGTATTGTCTAAACCAACTATAAATGATAGTCCAGGAGAAATAAAAATCATAAGTTATAAGTTATATATATATATATATATATATATATATATATATATATATATATATATATATATATTAATATATATAGATAATATAATTATATAATGTAAATATTATATTATATATATATATAATATATATAATATATATATACTATATATATGTATATATATAAATTATATATATATATATATATACATATATATATAATATTATATATAAAATATATATATATAGTATATATATTATATATATATATAATACATATATAAATATAAAATATTATATTTTTTATATATATATATATATATATATATATATATTATTATATATTATAAAAATGAAGTGAACTAGGACATTTATTTGAAACTAATCAAACAAACCTCCTAGCGGAGCTGGTTATACGAGTTCGCGAAACATCGAAATGCCCCCATATACTTTAGGATGGTGTATGTTAGAAACATTAAGTTGTCTATCACAATCAATGGAAATGATAGACAGTCTGTTTCGCCCTTATTTGGGGCTCATCAATATCATCTATCCATCGAAAGTGATAACCAACCACTTTCGATGGATAGATGATACTGATGAGCCCCAAAACAGACTGTCTATCATTTCCATTGATTGTGATAGACAACTTAATGTTTTCTAACATACACCATCCTAAGGTAGTTTATGGGGGCATTTCGATGTTTCGTGAACTCGTATAACCAGCTCCGCTAGGCAGGTTGTTGATTAGTTTCAAATAAATGTCCTAGTTCACTTCATTTTAATGCCACGAACGTGTTATCGTTAAACACGAAGAATTCTGTTTTCTACTATAATATATATATATATATATAATATATATATATATATATATATAATATATATATATTATATTTATATATATATATATATATTATATATTATATATATGTATGTATGTATATATATAATGATATATATATATAATATATATATATATATATATATATATATATATATACATATATATATTTATGTATGTATATATATATATATATATATATATATATATATATATATATATATATATATGTATGTATAAATAAAACAAAATTAGGTTCAGAAATACTCAAACACATTTCGAATATTTTCTGCCGGTTGCTTCATGAGTTTTCGCCTCATCTGAAATAGGTGTTCGGAAATGGAAATTTTTCCTGGAGCCAAACTCCATTTTCATTTGATTCGGATCCACAGTTGCATTGAGCCTCAAGCCGTTTCCGGTACCTCCGATAACAATTATTATTACGGGCTTCATCGTGCATTCATCGTCTAACCTCGTGTTTTCCCCCTTCACTACCTTATTATGACGTTATTTCTCTCCTTGTTTGAACGGGAAACTCACCGAACTGACCGCGGGATGAATATTTGCCATCCTGATCTGTATTTTTCAGTTTCGTGAACATGAATTTAAAAACGGTCGTGTTGATGTTGTGGAAGAAATACCTGCGAAATTCTATCATTTTGAAGATGTTATTCGTGCGTAGTTGAGAAGCGACGAATATTTCCGAAATGGTTTCAATGAAGTGAAGAAATTTATATCAAATTAAGAAAAAGAACACTTAGATTTGAGTTTTCAATATGTGCGTAATATACTAGATCTCGGTATGAAAAATTTCGTTGGACAAATTTCGTGAATGCGTAATATATGTATAGAAAAATTGAATGTTAAAGTCCGCTACTATTCACATTTCAAGCAGAACACTAATTTTTAAGAGATTTAAAGAATATTTTCTCACATTTGGACCCGCATTTATCCATTAACAGGACTTCCTTGGTCCGAAGAACTTCATATATTTTATCTAATTTAAAATATCTACGTACAAATAGATGCAGTTAGGAAATATTTAATCAAATTTTTATAGCTCCGTTCTGCCTCGAAAACAACACCATAAACCAAATTTCAACTCATTCAATTTGATCCGCTGAGACCTGGTTTCATGAGATCAACTATGAATTCTGTCGGTCTCCAATATTTCGATTTTCTTGTGAACTAAATCTCACGGAATAATTATACAGTCCTATTTAGTGATGAATGAAACATCTGCACTTCATATGAGATATTTATCTCTTTGTCAGTAAGATTTATTCAAACATTTACAACTCTTAACAAGAGAGTGAAATTCCTAACCTTAAATCTACGCATCAACATCTATAACCTCCGCTACGAAGACGGCAACTAGAACAGGGCAGGACCGGCATCTTGCCGCCTGCTCAAATCACCAAATATGCATCAGGTAAAAGACAAAGAAGTCCCATTTCCGAAACAATATCTTTCACAAACGGCTTATTCTAACGCTTTACACAACTTTAAACAAAACTTTGATGCACTAAAAATACACGAGTACGTTAAAGCCATTGGGCAACTAGTTCAACCAAAGAATATTATCTTTGCATCTAAAATAACAAATAACAGAATATGTATCTACTTAACCAACAAAACAATAGTCAACAACATCATGGACTCACGCAAGCACATCACTATAAATGGAATAAATATTGAAATCCGCCGCCTAATCACTCCCGCCCGAAGACTAGTCATCTCTAACGTATGTCCGACAATACCAAATAACCATATTTTAGAAAAACTAAAATCATTCGGAATTACTCCAGTCTCGAATATCACTCTCCTTGAAATCGGTATGATTGAACCCGAATATAACCACATATTAAGCTTCCGCAGGCAAGTTTATATAAAACAAGAAGATGTTGCATCGTATCCTGACTCATTTATGCTCAACTTCGAGGAAACCTCTTACAGAATATTTTTATCTATAGAAGGCCAATATTGCACTAAATGCAAAAAAATTGGACATCAAAGCACCAACTGCCCAGAAGAGATAACCCAGCAAACTGATCAAATCCCTCTACATTCCCAAACGAAAACTACCCAACACTTTCAGTCCCTTCTGAGACCACAGTTGACGTACATACAGTACGTAAATCTCTAGAACTCTCTACCGACAAAACAACAAATCCTTCAATGAAAATGTAAGGCTATGAGGAATAGAGTTAAAGCAAAGGCGATCCTACCCGGATTAAAAGATTGATTTCCTCATTCCCAGACGCTCAGATACTCTCCGTAGATACAATTTTTAAAACACCGAAGTCCAATTCTAAAAAGAAAAAAACCAACAAGAGCAAAAGCTCCCCCAGATCATGTAATAGATTGTCTTAACAACATTAAAAACAAAATAGAAAACAGAATACCATCGTTTTCACTCACCTTCATTGAAATATCCAAATTTCTAGTGAACGCATTCAATATGGCTCAACCTAAAACAATCCTCGAAAACTATACAAATGATTTAGAGGAGCTGAAAGATCTACTCAACTTTATTTACGCAGAAATCGAAAACAGAACAATTAGAAACCAAATTACACGACTAAAATGGAAACTGAATTTGTCGAGCAACTCTACCGAAGATACAGATAGTGAATCACTATCTCAAGGAAACTAAGGAGCACAATGGCATTTATTGTTCAGTGGAATTTATATGGATTTTTCAACAACCTAAAACCCTTAAAACTTCTATTGCACGACTATTCTCCAAAAATCCTATGTCTATAGGAAACTCACCTGAAAGCTCAATCAATTTACCTGCGAAATTATAATGTTTTTCTGGAAAATAGAAATGCCCAACACTCCGGTGGAGGGGTTGCAATATTTGTGAAGGAAAATGTTGAAGCCAAAACCATTCAACTCTATACAAATCTTGAAGCAGTTGCAGATAAATTATAACCTTACAACTTAAATTGACATGTACTATGTGTATGTTCCCCTGCTAATAACCCAAAGCGGTTGATGCGGGTATATATGCAAAAAAAAAAATAAATTTGATCCGCTGGAGATGCCATTATGTACTAGGATATCTATATATATATATATATATATATATATATATATATATATATATATATATATATATATATATATATATATTGAGGTGTATGTAGTGTTATCGACCATACAATGAATTAAATATTGTTAAATTATCGGGAGGTGGTCCGTAGGAAAAACCATACCAGAAACCAAATTTCAGCTCATTTAATTTTATCCGCTGGAGATGCCATTATGTACTAGAATATATATATATATATATATATATATTATATATATATATATATATATATATATATATATATATATATATATATATATATATATATAAATATTTATATTTAGGGGTATGTGGTGTTATCGACCATACAATGAATTAAATATTTGTGAAATTACCGGGAGGTGGTCTGTAGGGAAAATAAAACTCATCTTTAGTAAAATACAATTTTCAATAGGTTCAACCATATGATCGTAGTTGTATTAATAATTTTTACCTGTGCTGAATACCCCTGGATAAAATAATTCGCCTTTTCAAAAGATACAAATAACATAATGAAATAATTAATTACTTGTTTAAAACATTATTCTCTACAATAAGTTTCTGAGAATTTGGGCGCTTTTCCAGCAGTCATTGTGCGCTAATTCGTTTTTCTTGTAGCCAATTCGAAAACTTCACATTCATTATACTCGCCGGAGTTTGTTATTCGGTCCCGCGAAATCCGTAATGAATTTATACGCTGCTCAGCTGTATTTTGGAGGGATGACGTTTCAAGAGAAAATTAACCATTAATCCAGCATTTTATGGAGAGCTCTCAAGATTTCTTCTGAATAGGCTCATTAAGGAAGGATTCTTTCTTCGTTTTTGATAAGGTTCGAGTCATGATGAGTTTCTCTTTTCACGTCGAATGAACTGAAAAACTTTCCTATCTTGATAGAAGTAAAAAAATTGACCACTTTTATTTTTCAAATTCACTAAAATATTCAATATTTTCTAGAGACAAAAATTTTGGCATATAGATGCGAAGTGCATCGCATCTATATGCGATTGGAATGGAGCAAATTATGATTTTGTAAAACACGCTTTAAAAGCAAACCGAAATAAAAATTGCTAAATAATTTATTTTATTGAACAAAAAAATAAATCGGGAAGTGCATTGCGTACTGATAGCGAAGTAGGTCAATATGCGATTCGAATGTAATCTCCGCGAAGTGCATTGCTATATAGGAGAAGAGTTGAAACCTACAAAGGATCGTATTTCAACATGAAGTCAATCCAAGTGTCAATTTTCAACCCTCTTACTCAATCTGCAGAAGCTGTGGGGATATTCAAATTTTTAGAAATCACGAAAAAACAAGAGGTCTCCACTTATCGTAATCAGGGTAAATTATCCATATCGCCAAAAGGCATTTCCTTAGCATCAGCCCAATCTAGTTACAAAATTTCAGCCCTGTAGCTTAATTCGAAGGTCTTTTGGTGGTGTAAAAACCCTCATCGCTAACCTAAAAAATTTAATGGACTGTGTTTTGGATAAACTGTAAATAATAAATTTTGCCTCAAGATTGAGAAACTTTTGCTCCTGCATCTCCTTTTCACTTCCTAGTCCATAGTATGAAGATGCCAAGATTTCCACTGAATTCAACAAAATTTTGATAATTTTGTTGCGCGATAAGAAACAAACCTGATACCAAATTACAACTCATGTGCTCTAATGACCTATTGGACGAAGAAGTCAATATGTACTAGGAAAAAAACATTATTATATATACATATATATATATATATATATATATATATATATATATATATATATATATATATATAATATATATATATATATATATATATATATATATATATAATATATATATATATATATATATATATATATATATATATATATATATATATATACAAATATATGTATATATATATATATATATTATATATATATATATATATATATATATATATATAAATATAATTATATATATATATATATATATATATATATTTTTTTTTTTTTTATTTAAAAGAAGTGAGACGTGTGTCCTCTCGCACCGCCCGACCCCCGTACAATTTGGCCTCGTCATCTATGGACAATGAGAGGAACCACTGAAAACTCAGAACGCACACAAATACCCAGGAATACGGTGGAAATCGAACCCACCAATTCCGTCAACGAAGACGGCATAGCGCCACCTATAACCTCTCCGCCACGGAGCCTCCTATATATATATATATATATATATATATATATATATATATATATATATATATTTATATATATATATATATATATATATATATATATATATTATATATATATTTGAATTGTTGTTGCCTGTGAACTATTTTTGACTATTTGATAATTATTAGCACAATAACAGGCTTGGTGGTTTTATTAAAAAGTTAACGTTTCGCCACGACATTCGTAGCATTTTCAAAACTTTTAAAATATTGAAATTTCTTTGACATTTATTGATTTGAAAAAAATTGAATAGGTAACTGAAAAAACACTACTATGTTTTATGAAAAATTTTTCCGCCTGTGGCCGAAAAAAAGATAAATAGTTCTCTATTCTTTGACTGTTCAAAATCAAAATAATCTGAACCGATTTCGAATATAACGTTGGTAAAGGTTTCTGTGGTTTCCCTTACGATCTAATAATAACAGATTTGAATGTTAATATTGGACGAATAGCACGTAATAAATAACAGAGAACGGTCACAGCCGAAAATTTTTTTTATGAAACATAGTAGTCTTTTTTCAACTATTCAAAATTTTTCCAATCAATAAATGTCTAAGCAATTTCAATATTTCAAAAGTTTCGAAAAAGCCATGAAAAGTTAACTTTTTAAAAAACCAAGCCTGTTATTGCTAATAATTTTCAAAAAGTTATATATATATATATATATATATATATATATATATATATATATATATATATATATATATATATATATATATATATATATATATATATATATTTATATATTATATTTAGTTATTCATTTATTTATTTAAATATTATATACATCAGATATAGGGAACATTCCGGAAACTGGGGCCCAGGAAGTATAAAACGGTTTTGGAAATCTGGACATTTCACTGGTGATTTTCGATACAGTACAAAAATCCATTATTTTCAGGGAAAAAAAGGTCTAAGATTATATCGTCCATAATGAATAGCGTAAATTTTTTTGTTTATCGGAATCTGCCTGTGATGTTTAGGAAGCTAAAGAAGGAGTGGCCCCGTGGAATATGAAGTTTGAGCTATAGTGTAGGTAGAAGCTAAAGTGGAAAGTCTGCGAGTAGAAATTGAGATTCATGAATGTTATCCTCGGTTAAATATATAGTTTTATGAAAGAAAACATTTCCTTGCCATATGCTCCTTATGAAAATGCGATGAATTTTTTCTATGCAATATAACAATAATATTACTATTATTTTTTCGTGTTATTGATGTTTCTGAAATTTATTATACTTTCCGTAGATATTCGATATAATTAATTATAGTTTCACCGTGAATACGAAAAAACTGACCGTCAAAGAAATGTATTAGCTGGAGGAGTACACGGAAAAAGTTTCAACAAAATATCAACATGAAAAAATGATATCATTATAAAAATTTGTAAACTAATTAACCAGATAAATCCTTTCTTATTGTTGAAGGTGAATGACAAAAATTGAATAAATCAAAGACAAGAAGAATATAATAATAATAATGAATCCACTATTCTTTCACGTTGTTTTATAAGATCTCTGAAATCAGGATGATCTTGAAAAATATTCAATAGACCGTATATAACGCCAAAAAATATTTGAAGAAAATAATATTCATTCAATGAAGAGAGAGTAAGGATATAATGGCAGTTCAATTCTTGAAACTCTCCTCCCTCGTAGTAATGTCATCTTGGCATATAAGACAGTTTATTGTATTTATTCAATAGGTTTCACATTCCATTGACAATTCAAATGTGAAAATTTTGAATGTACCTACCTACTGCTTTTTACTTGTCCAAATCGAAGTGCGACTCGAAAAACTACTAGACACTAGGCTTCGAAGCTACACCGAAAATGATAACACTTAGTGTAAGCCTTATACTCTCCAGAGCAGCTGTATTCGTATCTGCGTTTTGATTTATAATTTGAGCGGAGATACTTCCAATGCGGTAGGAATAACTGATTTCAGAGACGAATAAATTGTGAAACTGTGTGAAATAAAAACAATGTAACATTTCGTTTTCCGAGAATAGAAATAATCATGAAAATTTTATATTGATAATTTAAAATTCGTTAATATATATTATATAACTAATATTGAAGTTTCGCTTATCACTTGGTGAAACATGATTAAATACTGATATTTAAAATAAAAACACTTGGCTTTAAGTTTCACAAATATATTGAATAAAAATTAACAATTAAATTAGTCAACTAGTTTCGGGTTATGGGCTCATTATCCAGACTGAACAGAAAAATACTCAACAAGCTCATTTATAATATTGATTGTAGTAGAGGGGAAATTTGGTATTCAACTTGTTCATTTACGATGGGGTAATTCCTCTTAATGGCACTACTAATTTCTAAAATTTCCAACAGGTCAAGACGTTTGCCCTTTTTACCTGGGTGGAGGCATATCGTTTTCTCGAAGTCGATGAACTGGATAAATTATATACAATGCTATGAGAAGAAACCAGTGGTGTTTTTGTTAAACAAAAATTGACTTTTTATGTTCTTCTACGCGAGTGTTGATTTTTCTGCCTGTTTGTCCGATATAAAAGGAATGGGCATTCATTACAAAAGATTTTGTAAAAACCACTGTTTTCTCCAATATTGTTCCTATCCTTGTTATTGACTAAGAGTGACTTTAAATTACGTTTATTTGTACATATGCTTTTAATACCGTTTTGTGATAATCTGTTGATGATTTTATTACTAATTCCTGGAACATAGTTTATTAAATGATATTTTTGTTCGCTTTTTATGACTGGTGAGGGATAAATTGAATTTAGAATATTCTTATGTCGTTTTTTCTTTATAATTTGATCAATCAAGATGTCTTCATAGCCGTTATTTATTGCTAATAATTTTAAAATATTAACTTCCTTAGTGAAATTTTCTTCAGACAGAGGAATGACAAAAAGTCTATGTATGAATGAGTGAAATGCACTTAATTTAATTTTAATTGGTTGACTGCTATCATTGTGTATTAGCGTATCTGTAAAAGTAGGTTTTCTGTAGATATTAAATGTTAGAGCATGTTCTTTTCTAGTTATTTGGATATCTAAAAAGTTAAGGGAATGTTGTTCATTTTCTATTTCTTTTGTGAATTGAATTGAAGGGTGAAAAGAGTTAATGTATTTGAGAAAATTATCTAACTGTCTATCCGTCCCACATCATATACAAAAAATGTCATCAACATAACGCCGCCATAATAAAATATTACTAATCAGGCTGTTTGTAGATTCAAAGATTTTATTCTCTAAGTCAGACATAAAGATTTCACTGAGAAGAGGTGATAACGGTGAACCCATTGGCAAACCATCTGACTGTTGATAAACTATGCCATTAAATTCAAAATAACTTTGTTTTAGACATAGAGTCGATGCCGAAATCATTTCCTGAACTATTTCGGGTGATATATTACTATTTGAATTCAAATCCCTTCTAATGATATTTTTCAATTCATTGTTCGGAATGGAAGGAAATAAATTTATTACGTCAAAAGAGATTAATTTTGCATTGAGTGGAATCTTGAGATTTTTCAACTGATTAATGAGCTGTAAAGAGTTATTTATACTGTAGGTAGGATTGAAAAACTACCTTCATTAATACAATTCAATCCTACTTACAGTATAAAAAACTCTTTACAGCTCATTAATCAGTTGAAAAATCTCAAGATTCCACTCAATGCAAAATTAATCTCTTTTGACGTAATAAATTTATTTCCTTCTATTCCGAACAATGAATTGAAAAATATCATTAGAAGGGATTTGAATTCAAATAGTAATATATCACCCGAAATAGTTCAGGAAATGATTTCGGCATCGACTCTATGTCTAAAACAAAGTCATTTTGAATTTAATGGCATAGTTTATCAACAGTCAGATGGTTTGCCAATGGGTTCACCGTTATCACCTCTTCTCAGTGAAATCTTTATGTCTGACTTAGAGAATAAAATCTTTGAATCTACAAACAGCCTGATTAGTAATGTTTTATTATGGCGGCGTTATGTTGATGACATTTTTTGTATATGGTGTGGGACGGATAGACAGTTAGATAATTTTCTCAAATACATTAATTCTTTTCACCCTTCAATTCAATTCACAAAGGAAATAGAAAATGAACAACATTCCCTTAACTTTTTAGATATCCAAATAACTAGAAAAGAACATGCTCTTACATTTAATATCTACAGAAAACCTACTTTTACAGATACGCTAATACACAATGATAGCAGTCAACCGATTAAAATTAAATTAAGTGCATTTCACTCATTCATACATAGACTTTTTGCCATTCCTCTGTCTGAAGAAAATTTCACTAAGGAAGTTAATATTTTGAAATTACTAGCAATGAATAACGGCTATAAAGACATCTTGATTGATCAAATTATAAAGAAAAAACGACATAAGAATATTCTAAATTCAATTTATCCCTCACCAGTCATAAAAAGCGAACAAAAATATCATTTAATAAACTATATTCCAGGAATTAGTAATAAAATCATCAACAGATTATCACAAAACGGTATTAAAAGCATATGTACAAATAAACGTAATTTAAAGTCACTCTTAGTCAATAACAAGGATAGGAACAATATTGGAGAAAACAGTGGTTTTTACAAAATCTTTTGTAATGAATGCCCATCCTTTTATATCGGACAAACAGGCAGAAAAATCAAAACTCGCGTAGAAGAACATAAAAAGTCAATTTTGTTTAACAAAAACACCACTGGTTTCTCAGAGCATTGTATAAAATTTAACCTTTTCATGGACTTCGAGAAAACGATATTCCTCCACCCAGGTAAAAAGGGCAAACGTCTTGACCTGTTGGAAATTTTAGAAATTAGTAGTGCCATTAAGAGGAATTACCCCATCGTAAATGAACAAGTTGAATACCAAATTTCCCCTCTACTACAATCAATATTATAAATGAGCTTGTTGAGTATTTTTCTGTTCTGTCTTGATAATGGGCCCATAACCCGAAACTAGTTGACTAATTTAATTGTTAATTTTTATTCAATATATTTGTGAAACTTAGAGCCAAGTGTTTTCATTTTAAATATCAGTATATATTATATATTGAGGAAGATTGAGGCGAAACGTTAGCTATTCAATGAAATCGGTTTTCAACCTCAAATGGTTATTGATTTAATAAAAAGAAAAACAATAAAACACAGGCATGAATAATTTATATATATATATGTTTATATATATATATATATATATATATAAATATATATATATATATATATATATATATATATATATATATATATATATACATTGGATGGTTTTATCTACAGAATTTTTTTTTTCTACGAATGTCAATAAAATCCTTCATTCTATATTCAAAAATAATTTTGCAACATAGTGCATTGTTTTATACACATTTTCATTGTGCTTCAATCACTATAGTGAGTCAACTACAAAGTTTACATTGTGCACGGGTATATTTTTACAAAGGTGGCGTTAACCGGCTCCGAGTGTTTTTTGGAACGTCAGATTGACATTTCTTTAAATCTTAAAAGGAAAAATATTACTTATCCTATTTTATGTAGCAGGAACATTCGTAGAAAAAGTATAGTGTAAAACTCGCATGGAATGACCATTTCCTGCCCGTATGATTTGCAGCACGAGCCGCAAGTGAGTGCTGCAAACGTCATACTCGTAGGAAATGCATGTCATTCCATGCTCGTTGTACAATATACTAATTTCGTGGTTGCCATGAAAAATAGTACATTTTATTTCGAATAGTTGTGATAGTGCAATTATTGATTGTTTTCATGTCAATATTGCTATCAAAACTACAACCTTGAAACTCTGAACATAGTCCCAATATGTATATTGTTTTTGTTGTACTGAATTCTGAATAAACTTTTCTTTCCTGAAAAGATCATTTTAAATAATTTCCATTCATTCTAGAAGAAATATATGAATCCTAAAATAAACAATTCTGATTTTTATTCTATTAATTAGATACTCTCTGACGTGTTTGTTTATTTCATTCTTCCAACTTTTGAAACCATAGTATATAGGAACTCTGGTCGAGCCAGTTGTCTCAAGACATCTCTCGTCTTTATTTTTGATTCATTATTATTACATATTGATAAGGGCAGAGGGACAGGTCCCTATTATGCCCAAAAATAGAGAAATTACAGAATAATTGACCTACTAGCATGTACATATGAAAAAGAAATGAGAATAAAATATCTCTACAACAAAACAAAATGAAAAGAAAATACAATATTATACAATGAGAAAATAACCATTATCTACCCCGATAGAAATTTGTCCAGTCCGTTTTTAAATGTGTTTGTAGATGAAGCAGATACAATGGTAGCGTTGAGATTATTCCAGCTGTCGAAAATCCTATTTGGTAGGAAGTTCTGTCTCGACCTAGCAGAAAAGTTTTCCTTCTTGAGCTTGAACTGATGACCTCTGAGACGTTCGTCGCGATTAAGTCATATGTCATAACTTAAATCTGTCTACCTTTGTCACAAGACAACTTCGAAAATAGCCATTTCATCCTTTGCAAATAATTTTTTTTATCACGTCAGCTTTTAATATTTATCCTCATCAAATTTCATTGCTGAAGAAATTATGTTGATATTCAGTAAATTTTATGTATTAGTTCTCAGAAATGAGATATACCAACACCGATAGTTCAATAGGAACATATTGATTGAAGTCATTTCTGTAACTTCTACTCACTCTTCGCACGTTTGTACATTGCAATTAGATTTCAGCAGACACTTTTCGCAAGCAGATTAATAGGGTTGTGAAAAGCGGAATGGACATGAATCACAACGATCTCGTTGAGAACGAATTTCCGCCTACACTGCTCTCAAATTGGCAAAAAAAGCAAAGTGGTGCCACGATCTCACGGTAATGAGCCTGATGCAAAAGGGGTTACAAATTTCCCCTGCTATTTAGCCGGATATTTCCATCTCGATCCCCAGACAGATTTTCCTCACCCGACGTTACTTGCGTATTTCCGGGCTTGGAAATTATAAATTTTTAGGCCCATCAAAGGGGTGCAAACCGGACCGAACTGGAAGAAGAGCGTCAATTATTGGCCAGTTTCATCTCGACGTGCGACCCCTTAAGAGTCCGTTTCCAACTCATTTGGCGCCTAATTATCTTACAAAATGCCTTCCTTCAGCCACGTTCTATAGAGTCATTTAGACTTTTTGTTTCAGGGAAAGTTAAATCATGGCCAAATTATCGGAGAGATAAAAACGAAAAAAATTGTAGAATATTTTTGGCATAGCCCGCATTTCATCTGGAATGGTGAAAATGGCAGAGAAATTGAGCATGAAAATGAAAGCAAAATCATCATGAAAATGAAATGAATAAAATGTATCATTTCAAAGTCTTCAGAAAAGTTTCATTAAGGTATATATATATATATATATATATATATATATATATATATATATATATATATATATATATATATATATATATATATATATATATATATATATAAATATATATGAATATTCATTTTTATAAGAGATGAAATTCTTATATTTAGTTGTTCACTCAATGATACCTCTTTAATGTTTATATCTTCGTTCAAACTTTTATGGATACAGTCCTGTGGGGATTAAAATATTGGAAAAATAATCCAATTCACAAAATATAAAATAACACAATTTCATACATTACATAAAGTGAACAAGGAAAATTCTTTAATATTTAAAAAAATTATCAAACAACTTTCCAAGGAAACTGGTTATACGTATTCAGCAACGCAAAATCTGCATTCACAATCGAACGGTGAATTATAGAAATTGTCAAGTCACCCCGACTCAAAATCTGCATACAGCTGTTTCGATCTTATTAGATCTCATCAGTGCAGCTTATTTGACTCGGAGTGAATTAACAAATTTCTAATTGTTCCCCAATACAAATCGTGGTCAGTAACACTGGCTGGATAAAAATCCAGAGCGCCATCCCCCCAAAGATATTGGGAAACAACAATTCACCGCTTAGACTGAAAATGCAGAAATTCGTCGCTTAAACACGTACCTCCTGATATGAAGATATCTACTGTACAACAGTGGTGTATATGATTCCAAGGCACACTAACATAGTGATTTAAAACCTTTGGTTTTAAATTATTAAAGAATTTTCCTTGTTCACTTTATGTAATGTATGAAATTGACCATGGTTGACTAGTATGTTTTTCATGAATTGATTGTAACACAATTTCCACTGAATGACATTTGGAATCTTGAACATATTGAAATTATTTTTCTTCGGAATTATAAACAAGGAATATAACTATTTTACATCAAACAGATTATCACGAAACTAAAAATAGATGTCAAATTCACTGTTTAAAATTCATTTCTAATTTTGTGTTCATCTATTCAACGTAACATAGTTACACACCTGTTTTATAATACCCAGTCATGAGAAAATGTCAATTCAAACGTTGATCCGCTAATAATTTGTACATTATTTTCTGAAACTTGTGTTATTGTATAAATTGTGTTGACTGGTTTTTCGTTTAGTTTGGGGGTCACGCGACTTATATATATATATGTGACATGTCATGATATCAGTGATTTGTATCAATAATAAATTTTTTGATTCGTTTATGTCACAAGGATCATGAAAAACCCAACAAATTGAAGATAGCAACAACAAAGCATTATCAAAATTGAGAGTGCGCAATAAGAGTTAGAAAGAACCCATAAGAATAATATCCAGCCAGATCACTAATCTAAACTAATAGGCACTGAGCCCGATGATGACAATTAATAGCCCGATCATTAGCGACTCATGAATTTACGAGATTCCTTTCACAGAAACAACACAACTGATTTTCATAATTCTATCACATGAAAGTTTTTCAATAAAAAAACGCCTAGATGTGCCAACTTTGGCGATAATCGGTCTAATGGCGTTGAAGTTTAGCGCTCTCATATAAATTTATTTGTTTACAGACATCTATTTTTATATATAAGATTTATTTGTGTATATATATATATATATATATATATATATATATATATATATATATATATATATATATATATATATTATACACAGTTTCGTAAGTCACAGAGTCGTAAAACAAAGAGATATTTTCCAGTTAGCAACACTTTTTCATGTTAGCAACCAAAATAACTGAAATAATTTAACTTCAGTATCTATGAAGATTGGAGTCTTTACTCGCTTTCTAAAAAAAATTATACTACAATACATCTTTACAAACAGATTCGGTTGTATTTTGTATTAACCACTCATTAGAATTTGTACAACTATTTTTGTTTTTCTCTTTTGATTTTGAAAGAATTGAATTCGAAATTGCTTGCGAAGCTTTGAAACCTGTTTTTTAATTCATATTTTTACAAACAAAAATTTCTTATACACTTGTTGTTATGACAAATAATTAATTTGTTATAATCAATTTGAACACATACTACGTTTTTATCATACCAAGAAAATGTCAAATTTTATATCCTTTTATTCTGACATATTTGTCAAAAATACAAGTTCAGAGCATGAATCATATTCTGAATAATGTTTTGCATTTATTTTATTGAATAAACAAATAATTTGAGTACAAGAAAAAACCAGCATATTATACACGTAAGAAAAACTATTTCCAGTTCGTAGATATAAAATTATTCACTCGAGTAGTTCATGGATGAACATTACACGAGTAGGGCGCCTAAGGTGTATATGAGACACTAGTTCTCTCTGTGAAACATAAATTTTTTTATTTTTTGCGTAGGTGGCTGTGATTTCAAATCCGACCATTGTTCTCAAATAAACTTTTTCAATAACATCGAGAATAAGGGTAGTTTACTACTGATAAGAATTTATATTTTTCTCTGTACTTTGTTTCTTTAGAAATTTTGACATCTCAGTTCTATGTTTCCCGCAATGAACCAGTTTGCATCAGAAACTAAATTTTCTCACAAATGGATAATAAAAAAGCTTGCCATAAAGTGCAAACTGTATATATATATATATATATATACTATATATATATAATATATATATATATTATATATATATTATATATATATATATATATATATATATATATATATATATATATATATATATATATATATATATATATATATATATATATATATATATATATATATATATATATATATATATATATATATATATATATGTATATATACATATGGAAGCACAAAAGTTTCATCATCAAAATGAAATATTCATACCTATAGTTCAATGCTATCGATTACCTCAAATTATATTCAAGGGGCGTCAAGAAACCAAGCGGTTTAGCCCTCGGCAAACTAATCTACCGTTGCCGGAATCCTGCAACCAACAACAGGAAATTTATATGCGAAAAGGGTCAACTGGGGACGTTTCTTCACAAAACAATTTCGGGAGTTCGATTGCCTAAAGAGAATGTTCGGTTTTGAATCTCGCATTTCCGGAAATGGCGAATAAGACACGGGGAAATGGGACAACAGGAAGGTCGGTACACACGTACAAATTTATCTGATGTCGAATAAGTAGCAAAAACTGCATGAATAGCATCATTCGAATCTGTGCGTCGATGATGTTTTTAGGGACACATATCCACTCAGAAAAATGTGTGCGTTAGATGAATTATGTGAAAACAGAATCTCTCTCGCATTACATAGAGTTGATTTACTGAGTCAACCTATGCAAAAACCTTAATATGAAATGAGGAATATCATTAAAAAAAATTAAGGAAAGCTGAATATATTGAGAAGTGGTCTCCTATATTCCTTATTATAGTGTCATGGAAAATTCTACTATTAAAAAATTATTGAAATTACATCCTGTGAAGTGATTTACACTGATAACAATGAAAGTTCAGGAACTATTGTAAATAACTGAATTTTAAATCGTCTCATCCACTCATCTCAATCTGTTCAATACAATATTCTTTTACTAACTCAAGGTACCTAGAGTTTAACGCCAGTTCTGAACGGCCAATGAGCTCGAATCTAAGTTATCACTCAAGGGATTAATTATTGAACCACTAAATTCCGGATATAACACCCAAGAGCAAGGTGGGACTCCACCCCACAACCTTCGGTTTACAAGCGATACACCTCACCGCTGGGCTACCCTGGCCTCTCAATACAATATTAAATAGTTTAAAATTAGTTTCTTTCAAAACCACCCTGTTAGAAAAAAATCGAGATATTTAATACAGAGATGACCTCATAGGGTAGACGACGCGCGCCTCCTCGATAATTAAATATAATGTTAAATTTTACGTCCTTCCTAACGTTTCAATTATTTTTTATTTTGAAATAAATTGAACGCGTGAGCATCATAGCTCAGCTACTGAGATCATATTTTTTTCTCAAATTTGTTTTTTTTTAGTATAAAATCTTTACCCGCTTGATTGATTTGAAGAGATTTTGGAGGTGAATACATCCACAAAACCACGCAAAAAATATGAAATCTTTACATCAAAATGGCGGCACTTGAGAAAAATGATTGAAACGACAAAAGTACACTTTTTCAAAATCAACTCAACCCACTTGACAAATTTCAACCCTTTAAATCTGCAGAAGCTATGAAAGTTCGCAAAATATCAAAAACAAGGTAATCTTTGAGTTGAAGTTGCGGTGATCAAAGCAAATCATTAATACCACCAGAAGATACTTATCTAACTTCAACTCAATCATGAGAGGGTTCAGAGAAACAAAAACACTTTTGTACTCCATACTCTCTCCAAAGTTCCCTAGAGTGCTGAAAGTTGTTTATAAATTAATTTCTACATATTTTGACATAAGTTTGAGAAGTGCTTGCTAATACACTTTTCCGCCACTACTGTACCAAAGATGCCAAAATTTTGAAAAGGAATATAAAAAATAAATACATACATACACACACACACACACACACACATATATATATATATATATATATATATATATATATTATATATAAATATATATATATATACATATATATATATATATATATATATATATATATATATATACAGCGTCCTGCAACAGTGGCGCGGTGTTCCATATCTCTATTTAGAAAACAGATAAGAATCTTTATTTCTATAATATCACGTTATTGCTCGAGCTCGACAAAATGAAAATATTGTCGGTCACACAGGGTGTTCAATTTTTTCTGGGCGGATACCAACTATGTTTTTTCAAATAGCAACCTATATCTTTTATCGCTTTTTCGGTTTCTACATAGAAAATGAAAGATACTTCATATGAATCTCTATTTCGAAAATTTTGACGGTTTTCGAGATTTTTGGCATTTTTGGTGTTTTTCTAATATTTGTCACTCAGAATATTTTAAATTATAAAGTTGTGCAAAGTCCAATTGAAATTAATTTTTGGTCAGATATTCTACATTGGTTAGTCTCTCAAACGATATATCTGAAATCGACCTGCGATATACAGGGTATGGAAAACCGCTTGCCATATATAGTAAATGAAAATTTGCAGAATCTTCCTTATTTTGAATGAAACACCCTGTATATTATCGATCCATAAGAAGCGCCAGCAAAGACTCTACAAATGTCATCAAGTATTCTTTATGGTTAAGTTTACTAGTTTTTCTCAAAATGGCACTTTTTTTCGAAAAATGGCTAGAATTCATATTTCTTCGCTTAGATCTCAATGAACGACTTCTTTCAGAGCGAAATCCATTTGACGACTGATAAGAACATACGAAATATATTTTATTTCATCCAGAAAGATCTTTCACCTGGATGCCTTCTACCTGAATTCCGTTGAGAATAAATTCTACTTGCCAAAAAGGAATTCCTGTCTGATTCACCTAATCACATTTTTATTAACAACATTCTCATGAAATTATATCGAAATTTCAACTTCACAAATTACTAGAGATTTAAATACTTGTTGGAAGGCAAATATTTTGATCACTTGATTACCAATAAATATATTTTCCCTGAAAGTTTGCTTTGGACCGAAATAATATTGCACAAATTTCGAGATTATTGAAATTATTTTAAATTTTCAATAACGTACATTTTGTGGTGTAATTCACTTAACCTATTTATCTACCAATAGGTAATATTTCGAAGAAATAGAAGAAGTCGTTCATTGAAATCATAGCGAAGAAATATGAATACTATAGCCATTTTTCGAAAAAAGAGCCATTTTAAGGAAAACTAGTTAACTTGACCATGGGGAATACTTGACGACATTTGTAGAGCCTTTGCTGGCGCTTCTTATGGATCGATAATGTTCCATTTAAAATAAGGAAGATTCTGCAAATTTTCATTTACAATATATGGCAAGCGGTTTTTCATACCCTGTATATCGCAGGTCGATTTCAGATATATCGTTTGAGAGAGTAACCACTGTAGAATATTTGATCAAAAATTAATTTCAATTGGACTTGGCATAACTTTATAATTTGAAATATTCTGAGTGACAAATATTGGAAAAATAGCAAAAAATGCCAAAAATCTCGAAAACCGTCAATATTTTCGAAATGAAGATCTATACAAAGTATCTTTCATTTTCTATGTAGAAACCGAAAAAGCGATAAAAAATATAGGTTGCTATTTGAAAAAACATAGTTGGTATCCGCCCAGAAAAAATTGAACACCCTGTGTGACCGACAATATTTTCATTTTATCGACCTCGAGCAATAAGGTAATATTATAGAAATATATATTCCTATCTGTTTCTTAAATAGAGATATGGAACACCGCGCCACTGTTGCAGGACCTTGTATACTTACATATTTTATAATAATATAATTGATAACTTTTGTGACGTTCCACAATGACATTAGGTGTGATTTATATGACTAGGAGTATAAGTGCTTATACTCCTAAGCGTATAAACACATTATAATACTATGAATTTATTCACAATGGTATTTGTATGGATATTTAGTTGCGTAACTAATTTTTATAGTGAAAGTAACAATTATCGAAGAATTTGCATCATTTAGAATAGACGCAACTTCTTGCAGATATCCAGTACTATTTCATAACAACTTTTTCAGAGAGTGCAACGGCATTTTACAAATTCCATTACTTGTATCGGGTTCATTAAATGAATGATTGGTTTCGGAGAGATTTTCCGCGGAGCTAGGTTGAAAGAATTCGCTCATTAGCAAGTTTTGGTTTTAACACTTTGCAACAGTCTCTCGATGTAGCCCTTCGGCAGACTGCATCAGTATTTTCCAAACGCCGGCATCTGCCTTTTTCAAACATTAGTGATATCGCACCCCACTATCAACAAGCAATTGTTGCGGAAGTTCTTCTTAAGCAGATGCCGCCTGTATATTCTTGTCCCAATTTGGAAATCTTCAGATACCAACAAGATGCCACGTCTTTTGCTACACTACCAATTTTATGTGATACCCAATAACAGCTTTATAACATTTCCAATTTTGATATTTCAAAAAAAAAAACGTAGGTTCCCTAAAATTCGTGCAGGGTCGCAAATTTAAGCGTACTTTCTATAATTGTTGCTTCAGAGTATTCATCACCCAGGAACGTTTGAAGGTTCGTACTTCTTATTAGTTTTTAGTGTTGGGAACTGTTTATTAGCAGCAAAAGAAACCCATATCTTTCAAAGAATCATTCAAAGCTTGTTCATTATTCACTAAGTTCCATCGCAACGACATGCCCCCAAGAATTATTCCAAAATATTTTAAAAACTCATCTAAAAAATTAAGTGCTTGGTTAGGCACCAATGTGAAACAAATAAAAATGTAATTTTATTACCTTTCATCGCCAAATAACTTTGTCAATCTGGGGCTTCAGACAAAAATTTGCTGGAACGTGTTCCCTTGACCAAGACTCGTCGATTTCTTGGCTATATAACCTTCTCCTTGCTTTTTTTAAAAACTGACACGCAAAATTGTTGTATTTTTCAATGTTCACATTAATGGTTTCATAATTCAACACAGACCTTATCATTGAATAATGAGCCCACCAAACTAGAACTCTTCATTTTCATTAAAAATATGCCAACAAAAACGTTCTCCAGAGTATTGCACTACTTTTTTTCCATTGCACCATTTGTTGAACTTAACAAACGCAGCTTCATATACTGCAGCAGATTTCGTCGGCAGCAAGTTTTGTATAGCTATTCTAGCTGCCTCTACCACCTCGGGAGGATCATGACACATTTCTAAACTCATTTTCTTCACCGAATTTGAAATATTTGTTTTAATGGATGTCAAACAAGTACATATCCATGACAACGATACGAAAAAGGCAATATAAATTGAAATAAGTTAAAGATTCAATCTTGTTATTCTTTTATTGTTTTATTTCGAATGAAATTATGCACGTTTGAAGAAAAAACAGTACATTACATAAAGTGAACAAGAAAAATTCTTTAATAATTTGAAAAATTATCAAACAACTTTCCAAGGAAGCTGGTTATACGTATTCAGCAACGCAAAATCTGCATTCACAATCGAACGGCGAATTATAGAAATTGTTCAAGTTCACCCTCGAACTCCAAAATCTGCCATTTTACAAGCTGTTTCCGATCTTATTCAGATCTCATCAGTGCAGCTTATTTGACTCGGAGTGAAAATTTAACAAATTTCTAATTGTTCCCCAATACAAATTCGTGGTCCAGTAAACCCACTGGCTGGATAACAATCCAGAGCCGGCCATCACCACCAAAGATATTGGGAAAACAAACAATTCACCGCTTAGACTTGAAAATGCAGAAATTTCGTTCGCTTAAAACACGTAACGCTCCTGATATGAAGAGTATCTACTCTAACAACAAGTGGTGTATAATGAATTCCAACGGCACACTAACATAGTGATCTTAAAACCTTTGCGAATATAACTCACGAAAGGAAGCGCGCTTCCGAAAATATTCTAGTCGCTTAATACGGCCAAAATTACAACAATCTAAATCATGAAAAACATACTAGTCGGAACACGCATGGTCCAATTTAGATAACATTACATAAAGTGAACAAGAAAAATTCTTTAATAATTTAAAAAATTATCAAACAACTTTCCAAGGAAGCTGGTTATACGTCGGGGTGACTTGACAATTTCTATAATTCGCCGTTCGATTGTGAATGCAGATTTTGCGTTGCTGAATACGTATAACCAGCTTCTTTGGAAAGTTGTTTGATAATTTTTTAAAGTATTAAAGAATTTTTCTTGTTCACTTTCTGTATTGTATGAAATTGACCATGGTCGACTAGTATGTTTTTCATGATTTGATTGAAAAGATAGTATATGATATTCGGAGAATAAGATACTTTATGTGCTTCGCATGGTTTGTCTGACTCACTACGTTCGTCAGACAAACTTTCCACGCTCAACACATAAAGTATCACTTATTCTCCTAATATCATAATATACTATTATATCAGACTCAAGAATCACGAATCAGGAGGTATAAAAAAGATTCAAATACCACTCCCGTACCGCACTATTGACTTTTGATACGACGCAATAGTCTATTATTTTCGGCCGAAATACACCTAATAACAGCATTGCTCTTTTCTAATTTGAATCAGGAAGTCTTATTACAGGTTACGAAATATAAAAGGTATTTCACCATTAATAGGTATAATAAGTAAAGATTATTTTTCATTTATTGAATCGTGCTGTTATTATGGAGTCATAACTATAAATAACACAGGAAATCTTTTCGTGATTTCATATGGATCGATCAATTGTAAAATTGATGAATAATGATTAAACACATGCAATTTTGAAATCAATAACGAGATAAGCATGAAAATATTAACTTTAATTTCCACACAAATAATATTTGCTCATTTAATTTTTCACTAACTGGTTCTCGACTTTCCTAAGTTCATCGAACATCTTTGATACAATCTTCAGACAACAATTCAATGCTTCAACTACCCATAAGTGCAACGCATGCTAAATCCTACAAGCCGCTGTTTTTTGCCATAATGACAGCAGAAAAAGTTTGCCCTAACTTCTGTTTCAACAAAACGGAACCTAACTTTTAAAACGGTTTAATTCTATATATCAAGCAAAGTTGCCATAGACCGACGACGGTACGGTCCTTAGTTACCCCGACATAACATCCAAATCGTGGACAACTTTTTCACAAGTATCACCTATTAAAAACTTTTGCAGTGCCTTAAAATTTATTTATCAAATTTTCGTAACAAATTACACACAAGCTTTTATCGATCGCAGTAAACTTAACGCTGTAGTTCATCCGTATTTGTTCATTTCGACATAATTTGATATTATTCATTATCGATGAAGTCGATATTTGGTGAAAATTTATATTCAAAATTAAACAATAACTAGCTAAAAATGTTGTTATACGATAATTTCAGTCTTTATTTTCATCTCCGTTTCAGTCGAACTGTCAGGTCATTTTGTTAGTTTATTTTTACAAGATTCGTTCAGTTGTCAGTTCCAGTCCATTTTGACATAATTTGATATAATTGTCAATTCAAATAAATGTCAATGTGATCCTCAGTTGTCAATTTTAGGTCATTCTGACATAATTTGATATAACTGCCACATCAAATAATGGTCAGCTTGATTTCCTGATATCAGTTTTAGTCCTGTTTGATATAATTTGATTTGTTGTCTCGAAAATATCTGCAGCTCTTGATGATATCGACAAAATCCATACATTTGTAATGATTGTGGGTTCGAGTCCCACCTTGCTCTTGGGTGTTGTGTATGTCCGGAATTCAGTGGTTCTATAAATATGATTAAATTGTTGGGTAATATACATCGTTTACAAGCCCATTGGCCGTTTGGAACCGGCGTTAAACTGTAGGTCCTTCGAGTTGAAAAAAAAAATTGATACAATTGCCACTCCAATAGATGTAAACGTGAATTTAGCGAAATGAAATTGGAATTAATCAAATTGTTCTGGCCGTTCCGTCAGTTCTTTCTCTTCGTAGCAGTTTCTTTATCAGTTTTTGCTTCTTACACATAGGATAAACTGACATTTAAACTGAATTGAAAATGAAAAGTCATATTTCTAATAATGTTTTATATTCATTTTATCAAATAAGATAATTTAAGTACAAGAGAAACTAGCATAATGAATAAGAAAAGCTATTTCCAGTTCGTAGGTATAAATTTCTCCACTCGCTCAGCTACGCTTCGCACATTATACCTACTCAGTAGAATAATCTCTCTATTCTATACTAGTTTAAAAATTTACTATTATTATCCATTTGTCAGAAAATGTTATACTTGATAAAAATTGGTGGATTGCGAGAAACTTGGATTGGAGGTGTCAAAATTCTGAATTTCTGAACGGTTTATAGGGAAAAATAAAGAACAGAAATGTTGATTCATTATGAGATACTCCTATTTTCGACATTATCGAAAAAGTTTATTTGGAAAAGTTGTTTACATTTGAAAACAATATTCGGATATGAAATTATAGCCCCCTATTCAACAAATCAAAAAAATCCCTACACCAGTTCTTTCTCTTCGTTGTAGTTTCTGTATCTTTCTGTATGTTTTCTTACATAAAAAAAATTTTTAGTCCATAATTCTAGTTTACCTGCCTTCAGAAAATTCTACATGAAAAATGGATTCCTACATATGTCCATTTTTCTCATCCAATTACGAAGCAGTGTAATGTTCATCGAAATGTTAAGTTTATTCCAGCAACTCGAAGCTCTCGTGTTAAACTTGGACATGATATCTCTTTAGATGTACATTTTCAAGAACCTTAAATAATTTTTAGCCTTTATTGAACCAAATTTAAATTTTCAAATGGATAAACGGTAAAGAAATCACACTTCCACTGGGGAGCAGAAGAAGGAAAATTACTACATATTTACAGAGCCCTTATTCGATCAAAAATAGATTATGCAAGTATTGTCTACTGCTCTGCTAGTGTCTCAAATCTGAAGATTCTCAACTCTATACAAAACTCTTCCATTCGAATTTGTCTAGGTGCTTTAAGATCAAGTCCAATCGAGTCTCTGTTGTTCGAATCGAAAAAATGCCACTCTCAATGAGACGTCCACAACTATTATTTTCCTATTTCTCGAAAGTTTCTGCTAACCCTGAGAATCCCTGTTATGAAATATTATCCAGCACCACAACCCTTCCAGTTAATCGATCTTGCAAAAGAAAACCGCTCTCCCAACTCTTGCGGAATCTAGTTAGCAATCCCTCTATATTCTTCGAAACCAAACTTATCGGCCAAAGCTTTCTCCCTCCTTGGACCAGAAGACCCATCACTATTAACACATTTTTGACCAATTATCACAAATCTTCTACTCCCCCATTATTTTTTAAACAGACATTCCTTAACATAATAAACTCCAAAGATTACGACATAATCCACTACACAGATGCCTCAAAGGACGACTACAGCGTTGGATGCTCGGTATGTACTCTAGACGAGACAATTTCCAAAACCCGACTTTCAAAACACTGTTGCATTCACACAGGAGAATTATTCTCTATCCTAACTGCCCTGGAGATAATAAGTACCTCTAACTCAAATATTGCAATATGCACAGACTCCCTTTCGTCGATCCAATCTATTGAAGACATCTTCTCTACAAATCCCCTTGTCCAAAATATACATATGGAAAGTGAACGTTTATCGTCCCAAGGAAATGCCATCACTCTTATATGGATCCCCTCACACGTAGGGATAAGAGGAAATGAGCTAGCTGACAAGATGGCGAAGGAATCACTCAGACTAGATACCATCCGAGAACTACAGTTGGCAGGTGATCTGAGAAATAGGTTTAAAAGACTAATAAAAAACAAAAGACAAAAACTATGGAGCCTCTCTAACACCAAACTGCACTCAATAGAGACCGCTATAGACTCCCACAGCTTGCCACGGATGAACAGAAGAAACAAAACTGTCATAAGAAGATTAAGAATAGGACATACCCGCCTCTCCCATGGCTACCTAACAAGCAATCAAGCTCAACCTCTATGCAGCAAGTGTAATGTTCGGCTGACAGTCGAACATATCCTACAGGACTGCCACCAATTTGATGCAGCTCGACAAGAATTTCATTTGAAAAACAGAATCACAGAAAACCTTTCATCAAATTCGAATCTTTATAATGTTTTATCTTTCCTAAAATCCACAAAACTGTTTAATCTTATATAGTTATGCTAAATACTGTACCTGTGCCAATAGCCTAGTAGCTGTGGCACGTTAATCTTTAAATAAATAAAAAAATAAATAAAGAAAAGAAATAATTTTCCATAAATTCTGATTCGCAGACATGAATTAGTCATGAATAATATTCTCTATATAAAACGAAATTGAAAAAAATTATACCTATTTCAAAATGAACATTTCTCGATGCTCTCATTGTTCATGATGAAAAAACGTTATCATCACAGAATTATTTCCAGTTGTTCGAATGAAAAACAGTATCAGCAGGAAGAAACCCTTCACCAGGGACTGACTCGACGAGTAAGAATTTTTCACGCAGAAAGCCGCCCCAATAACACGATTCATCTGAAATTCATTATCACAATCAACACGCCGTTCTCCAGATGTGAGCAAAAAGCGAAAAATTAATTAAACTTCGACTCGACCCCATCCACCCACCCCCCCTCCGAGTGTGCGGATAATCAGCGTTCATTCAATCGAGCAAATATGGCGAACCTCATCTCTCTGTTCAGCTCGCGCCATTGAAAAAAATCTAATGAACTTTCATTCGTTCGTTCCTGACTACTTCCGGATTTTCTCGAGACGAGTTTCCGCTACTCATCTAAAGGGGGACTTCCCAGGTAGTCCCAAACTTTCGTTCTATTAGCGGAAAGCGTAATATTCAGGAAGATGTGGATATATGTCGAAGAGTATTCGGAGGATAACACCATAATTAATGAAATATGCAGAAGGCAGACTGTGAAAGAAGATTTGAATTGAGAGATATGTACGAAATGAAGGTTTTCTAATCAAATTTCGTTTTCATTTCTAAGCTTTTTTTTCGTGAAAAAAATTCAAAAACTGTATTACTTACATATTTCATTTAATTATCTCAGAAATCGAAGTTTTCAACTATATGGGCGCAATATTCCATGTTGAGTACCATGCTGAACATTAAAAGAACTGTATACATTGAAAATTAGGTCATTTGTACGAGTATGGCGGTTCTTCAGGGGTCTAATTACGTAAAGGCAAAAAGGAAAATGATTGTCATAGCGCTGGAACCGGCGGCCCAATCGCGTGATGGGCGTTAATCGAACGCGTCGGATAAATAACGAGTATCGAACTATGATGATTAGCTATGCAAAAATTAGCCTGGTACAAATGGTTGAATTGTTTTATTTAAATTAATGAATTCGCGTCGGTATGGCGGGCTGTTAGTCACACTCGAGAAGTATGGCATTACGGTACCGCCTACTTCTTTTTTTTTCGACTATCTGAAAATAAAAGCATTTGTGTGGAGCAAATCGTTCGACACTCGTTATTTATCCGACACGTTCGATTAACGCCCACGCGTTTGGGCCATCGGTGGCAGCGCTATGACTATCATTTTCCTTTTTGCCTTTAAGTAATTATACCTCTGAAGAACCGCCATACTAGTACAAATCACCTAATATTTTGTGTCACCATTTCCCGGTCTATTAGGAGAAAATCAGATGGCTAAGATAATACGTGTTCCAAAGAGCATACTTACGTACCACTACATCATAACTGTCAAATGGTTCATACCTGAAACAAAAATATTATATTTAAGAATAATTTCAATATATCAAATATTGATTCTATTTTCCAATGCACTTCAAAATAATTTTTCTCAATGAATATTATTAGAGATTAGTATTGAAACAATGGTTGAATAACAATTCACTCCTAAATTAAAAACGATAACGCATGGCGTACGTTTGGTACTGACATCAACTTGCTCGGATGCTAAGTGCAAAATGGTTAAATTTCTAGATAGCATGCATTAATAACTAAAATGTGTATAGCAAATTTGGTAGAAAAAGTAAATAGCGTGATTACAAGTTAGGAAGGAAATTTTGTACGGAGCTGCTAGTCAGGTAGTTCCCTGATTTTGAAAATATTAAGAAAGGGGATTGTAGTAGTACCAATCTACCTATTTCAAAAGATGCTTGAAGGTTTATATTATATAAATCTGTAAGAAATCTAGGAAATTTAGTTTTAAAACAATACTTCATAAACACAATTCACATATTTATTGAATAATTTACGCATGACACACTTCACCTTCTTCAGATGCTAAATGCAAACCAAATATATTCCTCCGTTATATCGAAACAAGAAATAAATAGATGAAAAACTGTGTAGAAAGGGTAAATACAAGAATGGTTACAAATAAGTAGTAAAATAGGAAAACCTGCTAGTAAGGTAGTTAATCCGTAATGATTCTAGAAAAGTTCAATTCCTTCACTTTTTCAGCATTCAATATTTTAATGTCAAAATGAAATAGGTAATTTTCTTGGATTAAATGTTTGCATAATAGGAATCCGACTTTTGACTAACAAAGATACGTTTGTGTTCTGAAATTCCGCTCTGACAGCTTCTGAAAGTTTGAATGGGTTCTTCCTATTTTACTAATCATGTGTAACCATTCTTCAATTCACCCTTTCTACATAATTCATCATTTATGTGCGTCATGCGTTACTGTTTCGAATATACGTGTGAATGGATAGTTAATTAACTATCAATCATGTTCTGCTCCTCGTTCTCTGGCTAGTCCACCGACAGCCAGCGAACGAGAATCACCCAGCCACTAGTCCGCAGCTGAAGAACGACGAGCACCGAAGATGCCAGATGAGACTCTGGGGAAACGTCTGCCACCGAAGCAAGATGACGAACGAATGAAATACCGTACAAATAATGAAAACATATATATATAATATATATATATATATATATATATATATATATATATATATATATATATATATATATATAATTATAATAATTATAATATTTATGCATAATAATATTTCAATTCCACAAAATAGTAGGAGTTTAGTAAGCCATTCTGCTACGCCACAAAATAGCCATTCAAAGATACTGATAATTGCAGTAAAAGCACTTCAGTTTTAAATTATCAATAATACTTTATTACTAAAATACACTGTGAAAAGATAAACTATCACTAACAAAAAGAAATATGAAAATTTAGAGAAAAACAAAAATAGGTTTCACCAGAAGCTAAATACCATTACCAAAGATAAAATTTCTCAATTTTCTTTTGAAAATCCCAACAGAAAAATTATTACCTAAATACCTATCAAAGAGATATACTTATTGAGCAGAAACTGCGCCATGAGAGCTTACTAACATGATACTTAAATATTTATATATAGGTATTTTATATATATATATATATATATATATATATATATATATATATATATATATATATATATATGTATATATATATATATATATAGTATATATAATATATATATATATATATATATATATATTATATATTATATATATATATATATATATATATAATATACCTATACATAAGTATTTAAGTGTCATGTTAGTAAGCTCTTCTGTATCTCAGCATGATATTAGCTGTAATTTCTTCTAAACAAAAGAAGATAATACTGATACAGTTTTAAATAGAGGAAAAGTTTACGTACGGAAAATTTCGACAAACTGTGTTTTTATATAATTCATTTCGACATAAAATAAGCTTCAATACTTTCATGAAGAGATTATCCATCACTACCAGTATATATTTGTTGAGAATGTATTTCCTGACCAACAAAATCTAGAACGTTCTCCAATAAAGTCCTCTCAGAATATAGATACTCAAAATAATAAACGTGTTGTCTATTTGTATTTTCATCATTTCCAGAACTTCCTGGAGTTCAGTGTCTAGAGGAAAAAATTAAAATATACTTGGCAATTATTCCAAAGGGACACCGCGAGCATTGACGGGAAATTGAGAACGACAATAATCACAACACCGAATCCTTCACACAGGAAAACGAGAAGAGAGCGACTTTACACACGCGAGGAGGGTCACGAAGATGAAAAGTGACATTTTCAATTGAACGGACTTCGCAGAAATCTGGATCCGCTTGCTCGGGTGACACCGATAATTACTCTGAGAATTGACGCACCGTAATCTTCCGACAGAAGAGAGACATCTGAAAAGCTAACGTTACAGGTTATGACACCATTGTCCAACCTTTATGTTTTCCAGGAACGTTCAGAACATAACTTTTTTTCTTACGTTATTCTAAAACGGTTTTAACTGATTTCATTTTGAATTGACAGATATTTTTGCCAATAAAAAATATATACATTTATTTCAATTCGAAATTTTCTTGTTTTTAATGACGTTTTCACAAATACAACTTTATAAATCATAGGTATATATATATATATATATATATATATATATATATATATATATATATATATATATATATAGAGATATATATAGAGATATATATATATATATATATATATATATATATATATATATATATTTATATTTATATATATTTATATATATATATATATATATAATATATATATATATATATATATATATATATATATATATATATATATATATATATATATATATATATATATATATATATATATATATATATATATATATATATATATATATATATAATGCAGAATTTTTTTCAATATTTCGAATAAAATGGAATTATTGAATTTAATGGCTCATGATTGAAGTAATGAAAATGTCAGAAAATTAAAATTGACGTATTTTCGAAGCTAACATTATTTGCACATGAATCTTAAATAAAATCGCGTTCAGAGTGTTTCGAATCACTTTATTTCACGCTCACTTATTCAACTGATTGCATTCATGTTAGAACGAAACGGTTTGTAGAATTCCCTATATTTACTCGTAAAAATTGAACTATGTTTGAGCGATCCCACTTTGCGTCTGTCGTGAACCAAACGGGGCCACTAACATTGGTCATTTCGTCCCAAAAAGTCAAGGATCCTCATGAGAATTGTCCCGAGTGGAAGATCCTTTCCCAGGAAAGCAAATTTGCTCGGAATCCCTGTCGCAACTGATCTTTCCTAGGATGACTTATGTCAATAAGTCGTATAAAACGAGGCAGGACAAAATGAACCTGAATAGATCAAATATCACAGAAATTTTTTATTTAAATTTCTTCAATCGCATTCATTAATTCGATAAAATTGTTGAAAAGTATACTCAGAAATCCTCAAATCGAATTTACTTCAAATGAGAAACATTTTTGTCTGTTTTTATCACTATTTTCATTTAAATGTTTGCGACTACTGTTTAGTAGCTTTTCTACATTTCAAAGCAAAATGTACGAGTATGTGCTCAAAAATGTAGTAGTTCTACCTACTGCAGCCGCGAACATTCAAATAAAAATAATTACAAAAAACGACTTATATCTTTTTAATATTTATAGTTCAATTGTATTATCCTAAATAAACTGATGAATTCATATAATATTTCTTTGAATTAATGGCAAGAATATTCTCAATTGCATTTTGTTGAAATATAAAAATTATTCAAATATCTGTTTCTTGGATAACATGAATTTCATAACTTTTTGAATACTCTATATATACCTATATACCTATATATATATATATATATATATATATATATATATATATATATATATATATATATATATATATATATATATAAATATGAATATGAATCATATTTTGATTAAAAATTTGAGGGATATTCAGTGGGTGATTGTTTTAATATATACTTCAAATAAGTAAACGCCCTCCCTTTTACTGTATATTTTTGTGTGTAATATTTGAAAAATATGTTGTTAAGTGTACGTACTAATATTAAACTTTATTTTTCAAGAGAAATACGTTTTTGTATATCTACCCGACAGAGGTGAACAGTGCTCAGAGACGGCTGTCGGATATACCCGTCAGAGGTACATATAGCCCTTTATACCCTTTATACCCCCCAATACCATTGCTGTGATTTTACTTGGTGCTGGTACGGCTGTAATAGATATAATAGACAAGAAATGTTTTCCACAAAGATGACTGTCGCCTATAGAAAGCACTGCCGAAAATATCCAACAGTCGTCTATTCGCAGAGTGTGTTCATGCTATGCTAACTATGAACTATATAGTATGTTTCGAAATTTTGACGGATCCTTCAAGGGCTAAAAATGATGAGTAGAGTATTCAATGTTTTTTGTATTAAATGAAAAAGAAGCAGAGAATATTTTGAAGTAAATAGGCAATGATTGTTGTTTGAGCATTGATGAAGAACCCTTTCCAAATAGTGCAAGCCAATATATTCCAAGTTGCCACGAAGAAAGGTAGGATGATGACGAAGACCATCAGAATGATTTAACAAATGTGAGTAAAAATGCAAAACGCGATGAAAATGTAGACCATGAAGAAAATACATTTCATGAACCGTAGTTGGATGTTTTATGGACACATATAGATTTTGTGCCCTTAGTACGCCGTTTATAGTAGAATAAATAACTGTTTTTGTTTTTAATTAATAATGAATCTTCGATACTTTCAAATTTGTATTATCTAACTCACTTCACTTAATTTGTATGAAATAAGGATCTGACGGTTTTTTCCGATATGGGACACTGCATTTCTACCGGCTGTACAGCAAAACGTCATAAACACGCACCGTACCGAATGGGTTGGGTGCACGTTTGAATGATTTCACTATTGATATAAATGAGATGATCAAACTACGCTCTAAAATTGTGAACCACGATTCATGATCAATAAATTAAAAAAATTATCAATCACAATTTTATTCCCATTCCCTCATTTATATTAATCTTCATTTAATCATAGGTTGTTAATTTATTTCATTGGGTCTGTCCTTTAATACATAATATAAAGCTCAAAAAAAACCGGAATCCTTGGCACCTTTTTTAGCTCTTCTAAAAGCTCCAAATCCAACTCTGGGCTCTGGAATAAGAGCTGATCGATCGTTATTTCAACTTCTGTATAAATCGGTATTTTCGACACGTTTCCGTTGTTACGATTCCAGTAGGCGGAAAAAAACTGATAGGTCCTAGTGTGTGGATTGTGCCCATTCCGAATTCCTTCCGGGGGTAGGATGTCATTATCTTCATGCTCCACGTGAAGGACCGAGAGTCGGTACAATCTTGGGCGGGGGTCCGAATGAAACACTTCTTGTCCTCTTCTCATATCTATGCAAGGATTCACAAGGATCGATTTAGCGGGTTTTATCTATCGTTGGAGATCTCCTCCGAGAAGAAGATAGTCTCGTTTGAAGGTGTGATGGTCGCCAATGAATAGAAATAAGCGCTGACCTTTGTCAATGAATATAAATTGAATTTTCACGTTGAAATAAATTTCCAGTTGCCTCTGGTCGCACATCGACACAATAGTGAGGCAGTTATTACATCATAAATAGTGTAAAACACAATTGACAATACAGTAATCTGTGAAGTTTCTAAATTATGTTATATATTAAAGTTAGTTTTTTAAGTTTAAAGTTCGATTATGTATCATTACAAAGGAACAAACTTAGGAAATGAACTATCAAATGAAATTACACGTAATACAATCTTCTCTTCGAGTTGAACATCATTTTCGAATTCAAATAACTGGAGAAAACCAGTGTCGGTAAAGTTTTACGTGATTTGAATATTTATTTATATAAAGTGACTCTTTATTGGACGCGCGAGAATCAAGTGCAAAAAATGTTTTATATTCGAGGTTTTTATATTATTTTCAATAATTTGAGTTTTCAATATAAAATAAAAATACCCTTTTTGTACAACTATCAAAAAAAGACTACATTCAGGAATCGCTATGGATACGCAGTTTTCCATTTTTTGAAATGAAAAAAAGACCATAGAATATAGAAATAATGCATTTAATGAAACTAATAAGAATAACAAAATTATTATTGTAATAATAATGAATAGTAAAATTTGAACAATTATTTCTAATATTTATTCCCGAGCACGACGATGCCGATAGTTGGTTGCCAGAAATTGTCTTGTTCTCATTAGAAATGCAGGGACTATTAGTAGATATGTCTGCGTTGGAAGTGGATGGTTGACAGTTTAAAATTTTATTAGAAATATCAATTTTGTTATTTAGACTGTCCTTGGTTACACTTACTCTGACATAAGATCATAGAATATATTGATAAACATACTTGACTGCATGGATTTTTAAAATTAAATGAGTTTTAATAAATATTTATAATTTAAATACTTTTTTGCTAGTTGTACAAAAAATACTGTTTGTATTTCGTGCGCGAAATCTTTATTTCATGGCGCATTCGAATGAATTTTAAGCCTCGATCTGACGATCTCGACAAAAAATTTACATTCTTATGCGCCATTAAAAAACACTGATTTCGCACATTTAATACAAAAATAACTATTTCATACCACTGCCTCAGAAAATAAGGTTTTGCGCATGGAATACTCGCTCCGAAAGCGGTACTTTGCACACGCTGTGTGCAAAACACTTCACTCTCGGATTAGTCATCCTTGCGCACGTATCTCTCGTTGACTGTGTTTTTCTGATATTCTCCTGAAAACGTCAAAATTCTCCAAGGTTTCAAGCTGGCTGAGTTTCATAGCAACCGTCACAACTCTATTGTATTGTTGATTGAATAATTCAAGAAATTGTTGTTTTCAAAGTTTGTTGAAGACAACGTCGGATTCTGCGGGAATTTTGCAAAGAGCAAGCCTCATATACAAGATCCGAATGGCTGCCAAAAAACTCGAGAAGCAAGTATGAAGCTGAGTTGTAACGATTTGTAGAATGGAGACTGACCAATAATGAATTGCAGTGATATATATCCGTAAGTATATCAATATTAGCACATATTAGCAGGATTTCATTTTGAAAACCTGCTTATTGAAATGGGTGCGATTAGCAAAGTTGGACTTAGGACCTAGATTGTTCTTCGTTTCATGACTTTTTATAATGCTTGGCACCAAAAACTCAATTTCATATCTCTCTCTGTCTATATATATAGATATATATATATATATATATATATATATATATATATATATATATATATATATATATATATATATATATATATATATATATATATATATATATATATATATATATATATATATATTTATATATATATATATATATATATATATATTTTTATATATATATATATATATATATATATATATATATATATATATATATATATATATATATATATATATATATATATATATATATTTATATATATGTATATAGATATATATATATATATATATATATATATATATATATATATATATATATATATATATATATATATATATATATATATTATATATAATATATATATATATATATATATATATATATATATATATATATATATATATATATATTATATATTATATATATATATATATATATATATATATATATATATATATATATATATATATATATATATATATATATATATATATATATATATATTAAGTGAACTAGGACATTTATTTGAAATTAATCAAACAAACCTCCTAGCGGAGCTGGTTATAAGAGTTCACGAAGCATCGAAATATCAACATCTACCCCAGACGGTAATTGTTCGAAATGTTAATTTGTTTATCACAATCGGTGGAAATTGATAGACAGACAGTTTCGCCCTTATCGGGGCTCATCAGTATTATCCATCCACCAAGAGTGATAACCAAACCAACATTTCAAACGGTCATACATATTTCTTCTAGTAACTCCATGACATATAAATATGACACAGCGCCACCAGTCGGAAACAATTGAACCACATCTTTCAGAACAGAAGAAAACATTTCGGCAACGAGAACTAGTACGTCCGGACACCCGAAGGTGTTTTCCGTTTAACACGAATAATTCTTACTTATATTCATTTGCCATTGCGATAAAATTCGGGGCGATTGCTGCCTGCGGTGTGTAATGTTGAATCACATCGAAATTGATGTGTCAGCTTTACTCTTGCTTAGCGAATATGGTAGCCACCTTCAGGTGTCCGGACGTACTAGTTCTCGTTGCCGAAATGTTTTCTTCTGTTCTGAAAGATGCGGTTCAATTGTTTCCGACTGGTGGCACTGTGTCATATTTATATGTCATGGAGTTACTAGAAGAAATATGTATGACCGTTTGAAATGTTGGTTTGGTTATCACTCTTGGTGGATGGATGATACTGATGAGCCCCGATAAGGGCGAAACTGTCTGTCTATCAATTTCCACCGATTGTGATAAACAAATTAACATTTCGAACAATTACCGTCTGGGGAGATGTTGATATTTCGATGCTTCGTGAAATCTTATAACCAGCTCCGCTAGGAGGTTTGTTTGATTAGTTTCAAATAAATGTCCTAGTTCACTTAATTTTATAACCACGGGCGTGTTTTCCGTTTAACACGAATAATTCTTACTTACTTATATATATATATATATATATATATATATATATATACATATACATATACATATACATATACATATACATATACATATACATATACATATATATATATATATATATATATATATATATATATATATATATGCTCATATGTATGTATTTTAGCGTTGTTTACACGATAAAGGGCCCAATTTTGGAACAATAGGGTTGCAGGTTTGTATCTAGGTAGTTTCGTACGTATATTTTCGACCCCCCTGGGTAGAAGTTATTCTTGTTCATACGATAAATGGCGCAATTCTGTAGCAATAGGGTTGAGAGTTTGTATCAAGGTAATATAATTTGTTTGGTTCAAATTGGATGGGGGGGGGGTTGACCCCTTGGGAAAGAAATAAATATTCTTTACACGATAAAAGGCGCAATTCTCAAGCAAAAGGGTTGAAAGTTTGTAAATAGGTAGTTTCGTATGATATCTTGAATGGGATTGGATTTTGTTCGAATTGTTTGGGGGGGCTCCACTCCCTGGTGGAAGAAATAAATCTAGTTTACACGATAAGGGGCGCAGTTTTGAAGCAATAGGGTTGAAAGTTTGTAAGTAGGTAGTTTCGTATGATATCTTGAATAGAATTGAGTTTGATTCAAATTGGTTGGGGAGTTGAATGGAGTTGGGAGAAAATGAATCTTGTTTACACCACAAGGAGGCGCAATTTTGTAGCAATAGTGTTGAAATTTTGTATCTAGATGGTTTTGTATGACATCTTGAATGGTATTAGTTTTGGTTCAAATTGGTTGGGTGGTTGACCCCCTGGTGGAAGAAATAAATCATGTTCACATTATAAAGGACGTAATTTTGGAGCAATATGATTGAAAGTTAGAGAGGAGGTAGTTTCGTATGATATATTAGATGAAATTGGTTTTAGTACGAATTGCTTGGGAAGTTGACCCCCCAGAAAGGGAAATAAATCTTATCTACACGATAGAAGGCGCAATTTTGGAACCATAGGATTGAAACTTTGTATGTAGGTAGTTTCCTATGATATCTTGTATGCTATTTATTTCGATATAAATTGGTTGAGGAGTTGACCCCCCGGGGGAGGGAATGAATACTTTTCACACGACAGAGGTGCTATTCTTGTTTTCTGGATTTGGAATAAAAATCATAATTGAATTAATAGATTTTTCAACCTAGATACCTTTTGAAAACCTGCTTTTCTAATGCAGCTCGCTGCGATAGAGTTTTTTATTTATAGATCCGACTAAACATCATATTTCAAATATAATATTCGAAATATGAAGATACCGCTATCTACATTAGGAGAAGTATCGAAACTGAAACTGAAACAAATTATTTTGCACAAATTTCTGGAAGTTAAGCGAACAAAATGCGTATACTGGTCACTAGAAGAAGAAACAAGAAAAAAAACTATCTCAAATGCTGAAGAAAAACATATATAAATATTCTCTAAATCCACTCAAAAGTTGTAATAATATTTCAGTACAATTTCCTTTAGAAGAATAACTCATTCAAAAATATCAATGAATAATAAGACCAATCTATCAAGAGAACATTTTTATGTACAATGTATTTACAGGCTTCGCTTGAAGCATATTGACGATTTATAGTTATCTCCCACTGGACGAGCAGCCATATTCTGACAATAATAAAAAGAATTTTATGAAGCACTCAGATATTCTAGGTACCTTTGTTCAAGTATGCTATTCATTTCTTATTACGAAGTTTTATATCTTCACTCATAGAATGAATGCATGATGTTAAAAAACATTGGGAAAAATAGAAAAAATATTGCTGCTGTGGAGGTTTTTCATATATATATATAAATAATATAAGTTGTGATTATAGCGGAGACTTGGAGAATATTTTGTCATTTTTCTTTGCATCTCTGGAAAAGAGATAAAGAAACATTTATGGGTTGGCTTATTCCAAAAAGTTATTGCCACTAAATGTTGGAACAAAAACTCTGCACTTTATGGAATTTGATGATATCGAATATTCAACATTATAACCTATTTTCAAAGAAATATTTATGCTATCGAAATAACTATATTAAACATAAGTGAAATTGAAAGATGGAAGCAGCTGTATTTGTTCTTGATTTGAAGTATCTCGAAAAATTATTTGATAATCTTTGGAATACTGTTTCTTCAAAAATTTCTATTATTGACTGTTAATGTCAAAATTACGCCATTTTTTCTGCACGGCGTGCAAAAAAGTATAATATACAAAATACGTGCTATAAATCCACATATTGCTGGAATCATTCATTTGTAGCATATTCCAAATAGCAACAATATTATAGTAACTATATAGTAAAATGAATATCTTTTTCATTTGTGTACCCACAATAAATACTTAAATCAATTATGCAAAGAACTACAATATCTAAAACCTGCACTTTGAATCCACATATTGGTAAAATCGTTCGTTCATCTGCTGGCGGGCACTTTGACAGCATTATGCCAAATAGCAACGATATTATAGTTAATATATAGTAAATGAAATATCATTTCTGCTTCCACAGTATATAATTCAATTATATGAAGATCCAAAATATCCAAAATCTATACTATAAATCTACACATTAGTAGAATAGTTCGTTCATCTGCTGGTACACATCTAAACTATATATATATATATATATATATATATATATATATATATATATATATATATATATATATATATATATATATATATATATATATATATACATTTCGGGTATAGAATACATGTATAAATACATTAGAATCCATAAGTACTGATTATAGCGGTAATACTGTTCTTCTTCTCCATACGTCTCGATCTGATGCATCTTCCTCTTCCATACCTCTATCCTCCGTGGCCTGCCTCACGCCTTAATTCCATCGGGGTCTACCTCTTTTTCTTCTACATGGTGGTCTCTATTGGTACACTTTCTTAGGCCACCTATCTTCTGGCATCCTTAGTACATGTCCAAACTATTTTAGCGACCGTTTTTCTATGCACTCCATTATTGTCTCTCTTGCGTCCATTTTTGCTTTGATTTTGATTGAAAATTCGTTAGTCTTCCTTTCGGTTCGAGAGATCCCAGCGCTTCTGCGAAGGTAGTCCATTTCAACAGCTGTGATTCTCCTTCTCAGGTCAGCATTGACAGTCCAGATCTCAGAACCAAAGCACAAGACTGACTCCACCATAACCTGCCCGAATCGTTTTTTGTTTTTATTCAAAATGTTCTTATCCAACCAGAGAGAGTTCAGTCACTAAACTCTCTCTGGTCAGATGAGAACAAATTAATAAATCAGGAATAGAAGAAACTGAAATCAGACAGAGAATACACCAAAGTCGGAAAATAGTGGATGCACTAAACTTAAGTGCATCCACTATTTTCCGACTTTGGTGTATTCTCTGTCTAATTTCAGTTTCTTCTATTCCTGATTTATCAACTATGGCCCTCAAATATTTAAATTTCTCGACTTGTGTGGCTTCCGCATCATCGTTAATCAGTACTTGGAATCGAGCATCCGAGTACTCCGTTTTCTATAGGCTCACATGAAGGCCCCACGATTCATATTCTTTGTATAACCTTTTCATCATGAATTCTAGATCATACGCGTCCTGTGCCAGCACCACCTGGTCGTCTGCAAAATTTAATGAAAACAAGATGTCCACGCCGATAGGTACTCCCTTTCAACCACAGTCATTTTGCCAGTTCTTTAGTTCGCCATCGATGTACAGGTTGAAAAGAAGCGGTGACATGCTGCATCCTTGCCTCAAATCTTTTGTAACATGTATTGGATGGAAAAAGCTGTTTCCACGTTTGATGATAGCGGTATTATTTCTGTATGTTTCTTGAATTAGAGCCAGCAAGTCGATCTTTAAAGATTCAAGCCCTTGCTCCTGCTTTTTTCTTGAAACCATGTCATATGCTTTTTCCAGATCTATAAAACCCACTTGTAGTTCCTTTCCGACAGCTATCATTTTCTGTGCTAGTTGTTGTGAATAAGTTATCTGAGCAAGATTTACCTGGCATAAATCCGCTTTGATCTTCATTTATTTTTTGACCTAAATTAGCTCTTAGCCGTTCGTTGATGATTTTGCCATATAGTCTACTAAAAATCTAACTATACATCTAAACTATATTGTAGTAAATTTATCACATCCTTTTTTCACATTTTTTACTGATTAATTTAAGTATTTATTAATCTTTAGATATGGAGTTCAGAATTTATTATCATATTCTACAGTACAACCCAGTCGTAGAATTTCTAAATAGTTAATCTGAAAAATCTTATACAGGAAATAAGACAGCACATTTACTTATCTTCCATTTGTTTTCTCAGATTTCATTTGCAAATTGATTTAGTAGAACCTCCAAGCTCCGAATAAATTGTTATTGACGAAAAACTGGATTTAGAAATGCAATTAATTTCAACAAGTTTCCAAGCTATAGAAAAAATATGTAAAAACATATTTTAAATATTTCAATTATGCAAAAAATTAGCATAGTAATGTGATTACTTGAAGAAATTAATTCAAAAAAACAAAAAGTCAGTAGACTGAAACTCTCTAAATTATAGAAAAACGAATAAAGCTCCTGCTTTGCATCTGATAGAATAATTATTGAATATTTGCTAACTGTATTGTCTGTAGTGTATTGAAGACATGAAATAAAATGAAATCTAAGTATCTTCAGACTCTCCAATCGATAATGAATTAATTGAAGAATAATTTTTTCTACCAAAAAATTATGTACTATACTATAATGTATGGTACAGTATCAGTTATCAAAATAAGAAATATTTTACACACACACACACACATATATACAAACTTTGAGGCCTCGGTAGACCAGGCGGTAAGGTTTGCCGCTTGTAAACCGAGGATTGTGGGTTCGAGTCCCACCTTGCTCTTGGGTGTTGTATATGTCAAGAATTTAGTGGTTATAGATTTGAGAGAAATTATTGGGTAATGTTCATCGTACACAAGCCCATTGGCCGTTCGGAACCGGCGTTAAACTGTAGGTCCCTCGAGATAAAAAAAAAATACAAACTTATTCTTTTTTTCAATTTTTCAAAAATTTTTTATGAATTTGAATGAGATCTGTTTCAAATGATTTATGGTCAGTTATTGCTGAACAAAGACAAATAACTATGTATGTATGTATATATATATATATATATATATATATATATATATATATATATATATATATATATATATATATATTTATATATATATATATATATATATATATATATATATATATATATATATATATATATATATATATATATATATATGTATATTGGATTCAGAAAACCGACATTATCAAACAGTTAACGTGTCGTCACGAAATTTGTGACTCTCAAAACTTTTGAAAACATCGAAATTAATATGGCATTTATGAATTGATTGTTTATATTCATGAAAATTTATATCATATTTTCAAAGTTTTGATAAAGATATAAAATTTGTAACGATAAGTTAACTGTTCAATAAAATGAATAATCTATAATAATTTCTTGACTCGATATAATATAATTCCCAAATCTTTTGTAGTTTCGGATCTTACAATTACAGACCATTCTGTAAACATCAGAAGCATAATGAAACAAAACAGCGATGTCAACTTAAATTTTATCCCAATATTCATTGCTGATCATGAATTACTCAGAAAGATATACCGATAATGAAACCACAATTTGAACGATATTATTTTCTTCGTCGCAAATACCCAGTAAGAAATAGCATAAGTAGTATTCTATAAATTACCTCGGATTGCCCAAAGGCTCTTTTTCGATAGACGATTTATGGCCTACCCGTTGGCGAAATTCTGAATATTTTCCGAGGCATTTTGCCGAAAGCCGAAAAGCGAATTGCTCCGGGTATACGCATCCACAAAAATGTGGATCATGACCTTTCACCGTCTAGAAAAAGCTTCGGGAATGTCAGATAGCAAAACCTTTGATTTTATTACTTTTATAGAGACTGTTCGGAAAGTTTCCCAATTACCATTCAGCATGGTTCTTTTACTTTGATGGTTTACAGATCACGATTTCAATATCACGTTAAGTATCTTATGAATTAGTTTTTTTTATGTTCGATATATGTCTGATGAATTTTCGATGAGTAACATGTGAGTTCTGGACATGTTGCATTTCGTGGGACTAATTTTGCGGGACATCAGTATATTGAGTGTGTTCGGTGGGTATCAGTGTCGGCGTAAGGCGTGGGCGACCGCCTACGGCTTCGCGGACCTAGGGCCTCGTGCTTGAGCCGGGGGATGGAGAGTGGGGGTTTACAATTTACAATAGCAAAAAACTAAAAAAATTGCGATTTTTTGCATAAAATTGTCAATAACAAAAACATAAATAATAAAGTCGAGTGAAAAACATATCACTATATCATGTGGAACTATTATACACACAATGGCGGAGCTGGTTTTCTTCTAACACTTTTTGCACAAAATGCTCACTCTAAATCTCTGTAGCTTGGCCTACAAAGGCAAACTGGAGCTTACTATAAAGCCTTTATCAGACACCAGGTGGGAGATCAGAATTGGGAAAGTGAAGGCTATATAACTGCAATTTGACGAAATTGTTCAAAGCATCGAAAGCTTGAAAAATCAAACAGTGTGACACTCAGTGATAGTGATTCGGTTTGGAAAAAATGGTCAGTTTATAACTTATCATATCTTCACATGTAATGTATGATATATTATCGCGTGCTAATATCATAAGCAAATTATGGCAGTCTGTATAAGTCCATTTAATCATTGCTTCTGAACAGTGCGTACATAATGTGACTGGGTCAAATACTATGGACTAACTGGATTGGAAAGTATTTGTCTGACGCTCATCAATTCATTGAGAAAAAGAGTTATGAATTGCCTAAAGACCTTAAAAATAAAAGAAAAAAAAATTTTTGATTATGAATATAGCGAACAACGTATACAGTCTTCTAAGAGTAGGTATAAAACATATTCTTTAATACCAGCAAATAAAATGAACGAACAATGAATAGAATATTAGCTGTCAAAAGTTAGTCGATGCATGTTGGGGAAGGAAAAGAGGGGCAAGTGAAATGCATCCTGCCCGCATCAAACTAAGGTCTTGCCCCTCTCTCTCTCTCTTTGCCTAGATTTCTATATTTGGGTCGTTGCTATTGCAACATAGGCCCCTTTTAGCATCAATTGAATGAAAATTGTTCTTCCTTTTGTTGGATTGTTTCAATTGGTGATTTGTAAATTTTCGCGATGCTATGAGCGAATTGTCTACCCCAAGTTTCACCTAGTTGGCATTCTGCCTACGTATTAGAGGATTTTCATGGCTTGCAGCTGTTGCATATGCCATTGCTGCTGTCTGCTTGGCTACCTTGGGTATGCTATCAATATTTAGGTCTCTGTGCAGCTGTACGTTACGTATGAAATAAGGTGCGTCGGTCAACATTCTGAGGGCCTTATTTTGAATAATTTGTATTGTATCTGTTCGGTATGGCCTACAGTTGGCGATTGTGCTGCAGCGTGTGCTCCAGTACGACGGTCGCAACCAAACTTTTATAAGGAAAAACAACACTCTGTCACTAAGGTCGTATTCTCCAGCCATTAATGTTGTTTTCCAAATAAAACTTTTTTATCCCTAATTAAATTTGGAGGAACTGAACTTGAATTTCAGCTTTTTTGCTACTTGAATATAATATATATATATATATATATATATATATATATATATATATATAAATATATATATATATATATATATATATATATATATATATATATATATATATATATATATATATATATATATATATATATATATATATATATATATATATATATATATATATATATATATACTTTTGTCTTATTATTTTTTATGAAACTTCAACTTTTTATCTAACTACAAAAAAAATTTTTTTTTGTCATACTAAAGAAACAATAATCAATTAATAAGTTGACAATGTTAATCTTTGCTTTCAAAACAAAGCGCTCACGTCTCTCAGCCCGATAAAGTGATAGTGAACACCACTCCACTAGGTAGCTCTTAACCTGTTCATAGGCCTGTCGTTATAATTGAATTACTTACTGCCATTATTCATTACTTTTCACATCTTACAACCGTTTTCCGGGACATCGATAAAACCAGACGCGACACCGGGACAAGAGCAAAATAGCAGGACTATCCCGGTCAAACCGGGACGTATGGCAAGCCTATATGTAGGGATATTTAATTCTAAAGATATTTCAATTATGCAATACAAGTTCCTCAGTTAAAATTTGATTTCTTTTTGTATTATTTTCCTATTTGTACAATTCAGCGTAGTCTTGTTATAGATGACAAAATATATCTGGATGACATCCACATGTATTTTACTGTTCTCGGAATTCAACCACGGGTTGTTCAAACTTTTGAAGCTATAGTTGAAGTTGTTCCTCTTGAAACACCGCCCGACATAGTTAATGTTTATGTTATGCTCAACGCTGATGGTACCTTTTAACATAGAATATTGGCTCATAACAGAATAGTACCTCAATATCGAATAGTGACCCAATATAAAATAGTGACTCAATGTAGAATAATGAATCATCATGAAATGGTGAAAACTTCAAAAAGTGACTCAACGTAGAAAAATGACTCAATATAGAAAAGTGACTCAACATAAAATTGTTACTTAACATAAAATGATAAATTCACTCAGCTAGAAGTAATGCAGATGCACCTCCTAACCTTGAGTTAAGTCTCTACATATCCTGCTAATCGCAATGTGTTAGATTCAATACGGTAATAGGGTCCATTTAATTTAGTAAAATCTGGGAGTCAAACTTGTTATGACTACGTGTTAGAAAAAAAGATATATGAAACCACTGATCCTTCACCTTGAATTTAACGATATAAATCTTTTCAGCTGAATAAAATTTTCCAAAAATTAAAAACTGTATAATCGACCTAAATATAATTGAAAAAATTATATTTGATTAACGATTTTTCATCGTACCGTCGAAGGTATGAAAGTCGAATATGTGTATCTTTTCAAAGATATAATAACCGTAGTAATTTCTTGCTTGGAAATATCTTGGATCAATCTCGGCACTTTATTGGCATTTCTCATCATTTTATAACAACTGGAGGAAAGTATATCGTAAGGAATTGCCGCAAGGCATGAACCTTGGATAAAAACAACATTGTAGTCAAATAGTTGAGATTTGTAGGGAGAATAAATCGCGTGAAATAAAAGTTTTAAGTCGTTTGTTCAAGTTCAGTTAAACCATTCAGCCACATTGTATTTTATGGATCCCTTGAATGAATCGTCACGAAAAGTTTGTCGCCAAAAAGATTCATATTTGTTCGTAGTTTAAGAAAACCTTGTTTCGTCACTAGTGTTGTATTTTTCAAGCGATCTGCATCTCGTCGAGATGCGATTCGAATGAAATGGATTATGGTTTGAAAATCTACACTTTAATAGCATACCGAAATGAAAATTAGAATTTTATATATTTTTTTCAATATTATATGAAGTGCATCGCGTACAGATTGAGGAGAGTGTTGAAACCTACAAAGGATCGTATTTCAACGTGAACTCAACCACTTTTGAAATTCAACCCTAAAACTAAATCTGTAGATGCTGTGGAGGTGAGCAAATTTTCAAAAAACACGAAAAAATAAGAAGTATTCAAGTTAAAATGGCGGTGGTTGGAATACCTAATGCATGAATACTGTTTGTCATCTGTAGTAAAACGAAAATTTCGTGAATATTTTGGGCACGTTGGTTGAAATGAAGATGACAATCTAGATGAACTTGCAGTACACAAAAAAGGCGAAGGAACATGACGTAGAGGTTATTTTCCAAATCTGTGATGGGTAAGGTGAAACTGTTTAGTAAAAAAGCAGTGAGCTCCATCATTAAAGTCATATTTTTCGCGTGAAATGCATCGCAATTCTAAGGAATAGATTTTATTTTTACAGCAAACCTGATTAAAAAGTAGAAGATCATTTATTTTACTAAAAAGAAAATTTCGCGTAGTGCATCATGTTTAAGGAAAAAAGTTGAAACCAACAGTGAAATGCACCTCAATATCAATTCAATCCACATACCAAATTTCAACCCTCTAAACCCATGAAAATAAATTCGTGAAGTGCATCGCTTACTTGCTTAGCGAAAAATATCTGATAAAATTTGAACGGAATAGTCACCACGAAATGCAGCGCGGTTGAGAAAAAAAGTTGAATCCAAAAAAGGATCTCAAGTCAATATAAACTCAATGTACGTACCAAACTTCAACCCTTCTGCAGAAGCTGTGGAGTTAGACAATTTCTGAAATATCATGAAAAAATAAAAAATATCTACGTGAAAATGGTGGTGGTTGCAGAAATTTATCCAAATTGTGATAGTTTCGTTCTGCCACGAAAAATTCCAGGTACATAATTTCAGCTCATTCCACTCGATGAGCCGCTGAAGATGTCAATATGTACCGGAAAAAATACATATATATATATACCAGAAAAAAAAATTAAATATATATATATATATATATATATATGACATGAAAAAATTTTCGAAAATCGTAGTCCAGGAGGTCTAAAACGGAAGAAACAAAAAACAAACTGCTTATTTCGATACACTGCAATAGTAAGTATTTTATACGACTAAGAATCATTTCAGGAGGGTAGAACATCGAACAGAGATGGATAAAGAGATATTGATAATATCACAAAGTGGACGATAAACTAAAATTTGCGGGACATCAAGCAAAAGAGAGACAGAGAGATCTTCACAATGTATTCCAATGCTCTACTCATTGTTCATCTACTTTCCAGATTTTTCGAATTCGTCGAACTAATATTGGATCACATTAATACTAAAATGGTTTTTTGGACAAGAAAAATATATGTCGTTTCAATGTGGAACCCTAAATTAGACAATCTATTGATTTAGTCATATTTGAAATTAATGACAGAAATTATGAAACGAGATTGAAGTTTATTATTCCAGAAATCAACTGATACCGTCCGACGCGCCGTGTGCGTTTGAAGTGTTGACATTGCTAGATTGCACGGATGTCCATAGTTAGAACCGCAATTTAGCTCGGATCAAACTAACCTCTCTTGGTCCACGCACCAGGCAGATAATTGGAAATTGAAAATAGAAGTCGTGTGAGATATATCACCTCCACTAATATAATAATTTAAACAAAGGAATTTCGAAAAAGATATATGTGGACTCTAGACATTCAATCTTCATATATATGTATATATATAGATATATATATATATATATATATATATATATATATATATATATATATATATATATATATATATATATATATATATATATATATATATATATATATATATATATATATATATATATATATATATATATATATATATATATATATATATATATATATGTGACTGTGAGAAACATATAAACAATATTTTGTAATAGCATGACAGAATCGATTATTTCCGAAATTTCTTCATTAATTTTGATATCATTATATAAATGAGGTGAAACTGTCTCGAAAATTTTAAGTACCTACTTTTACTTGATGTTTTGTTTCGATTGATTTCTATTATTTATTCCATTGAAACTACATCACTTTCATAATTGTCTCAAACTTCAAATAAAATCAAGTGTGTTCTGAAGGAAATGATAGTGGCCAGATTTCAACAAAAAGTGTTTTTTTGCTTCTCCACACTGAATCAATTGATTTCACGAGTCTGTGGATCGCGAAAAAAAATGGACCATTGTAGAACTATTGGTATTGGTATTGGTGAGTGCGGATGGTGACCGATGCGCTGCGACCTTATTAGATCTATTGTGCCCCATCTTCTTCTGCTTCTCGATGTGTTCTCGTTTTACAGCAGCCCCTCAAGCCTCAATACCTTCACGAATTTGAGGATTTTAAGGGGGTCTATTCGTGGTATTTCTTCTACAGTCTGGTATGATCCCAGTGTATTAAGTCTTTCATGGTGCACAGCATAGCACTCCATCAGTATATGGTGGGGTGTTTCTGGACGTTCCTTGCAGAATCTGCAGGTGCTGTCCCCCTCTAAACCTAGCTTCCTTAGGTGTTCTTTGAGTCTGCAATGCCCCGTAAGAAATCCTGTTATTGTCTTTAGACTAGTTTTGCTGAGGTTAATCAGTGTCTTCGATCTTGCTCGGTTGAACTTTCCGAGAAGATCTTTGGCCTGCCACCGTCCTGGAAGTCTTTGCCAGTATGTTGCTCTCATTGCTTCTTCAGCTTTATTGAGAGTTCTTCTTGGAAGTAAGATTTTCCAAGTCCGCAGAAAGGTTCTGGCCCGATCAGTGGCGTTGACGCACCCTTTCGTGCCAGGGTGTCTGCTTGTTCATTACCCTTCACTCCGGCGTGCCCCGGCACCCAGAGGAGTATCACTTTGTTGTTCCTGTCCAGATCGTTTAGTTTGTCTAGGCATTCACAAACCATCTTTGAGTTATATGAGATGTTATAAGAGCTCAACGCTTTGATGGCTGCTTGGCTATCGGAGAGGATCGCAATTTCCTTGTTCCGATATTTCCTATCGAGGTTGAACTGAATGCACCTTTCTATGGCGTGAATTTCCGCTTGAAAAATACTGGGGAACTGGCCCATGGGTTCTGAGTATTTGGTACGAGGCCCAACGACACCTGCTCCAGTTCCTTCGGGAGTTTTAGACCCGTCCGTATACCATATTATGGTATTCTTCTCCAGTGCTCGAATGGATTCTATGCTCCATTCCTTCTTGGTATTTAGTTCCGTTCGAAATAATTTCTTGAAACTAAATTTCCTGGTAAATTGTAGAACTAAGCGAACGAATGAATTAACATCCACAACAATAACTGAAGGACTACATTGTGAGAGACTTGAGATGGCCTCAAAAAGAGGCTAAAGCTTGTGAATACAATTAATGGCATAATGTAATGTATATATATATATATATATATATATATATATATATATATATATATATATAAAGATATATATATATATATATATATATATATAAAGGGTGTCCCACCGGGAAAGAACGCGATCTGTATATGGAAAACTACACATTGGAAACTTTTGGAAATTTGACAGTACGCTAATGTCGATAGGGGCAACTTGACTAAAATATTTTCAAGATGATGGCACTTCCGGTTATACAGGAAGTAGATACCAATTTGCTTATTTTAAATAGGACACCCTGTATATTAATATGTTTTTGGATTCTACGCAATATTCCAGACAGATTTTATGTACCTATACCTAAGTCTAAGCGTTTTTGACATATTCAGGTTTTTATGTCAAAGATGACGATTGCAAGCCCTAATATAATTATCAATTGTTCCTATCAGGAAGCCTTTTTTACTTACTTAAGGTTAGATTCCTTCTTGGAAAGGACCTACTTTAATAAATTTTGTATAATATTTGGATAACTAATCATACAGAGTGTTCAAAAAATAAGATCTAAAATGAGATTGAGAAAACTGACAAAAATCAACTTTTTCAAATTGAAACCCCCCCATTTTTCTTATTTTGTTGTATTCAGCATTTAAAAAGAAGGTCACTTTGTGAAAGGTTATCTATACCTAAAAATTGAAGTTTTCGAAATATTGCCAATTTAATATTTTTATATGGCGATTTTGCATTTAATCGTTAAACAATTAGATCTAGGATAGCCACGATCGTATTTGACATTTCAAATCATCGTAATGGCACTCCGGTTAAATTATACAAACGAAGATTATATAAACTTATTTATTATTCATGCACAAGGTGATAAAGTTATTTCAAGAACATGCGATAAGAAGAGCCATATATATATATATATATATATATGTATATATATATATATATATATATATATATATATATATATATATATATATATATATATATATATATATATATATATATATAAATATATATATTTTTTTTTTCTTCAAAAGCTTCATCAGGGGAGTAATACAAATAACAGTTCTGACAATAAAAAAGTAGACACAATTGATTATGTACGTTAGCGTACGAACGCTAACATCGTTATAAGCCTCACAATGTTAAATAACTAAATTGAAAATCTTTGCCGATTGAAATACACTTAGTGGAAACTAAAACCATCTGGAATCACCAATTTTCATCGCTGGAATTTCAAAACAAAGTTCCGAAGATGTATGTAGAAGAAGACATGTAGAAAAATTTGTTCGAAGAGTTTATAACGTCAAAGAGATTTTTTTTTTTGTAACGTCAAAGAGAGTTTTTTTTTGTAACTACTGTTGAAGATGAAATAATTTCCGGGAACTATGTATTGATATTATCGGACCTGGTATACTGTTTTTACCAACATTCAGATGTGAAAATCATCAAAAACAATTGGGAAATCAAGAATAACTTTTTTACCAAATCAAAGTACATGGTTTACTATTAAGTAAGTTTATATTTAGCAACAAAAAATTAAGTTTCAATAACAATTTTCACAGGCAAACATTTGAAACTGTAATGGGTTTATATCTATCATTTCTATTTGGTCGAAAATACTTTTAGATTCACTTCTGGGCAAACCATTCAATATGACATTTTTATATAAGTATGTGAATGATATAATTTATACTGTACCTCATATTGATACCCAACGTACATAAAATATATTCGGTTCATTCAAAAATTATATTCAGTTCACAAAAGAACCTAAAAATCAAAATCATTTTTTATAAGAAAGCAATCAGATTTAAGCCAATTTGGCAAGTCGTTATTCCGTTGCTATGGCCATGATGCGCTTCATTCTTCTAAAACATCCCTACCTATATTTTTATACTATAATTTGGTTATAAAGTGAAATGAAAGCAGCGATTTAATTCTTCGAGACTTAGTCCCTGAAAATCGAACTTCCTACACCAGCTGAAAAAGAGCTTGTTCTTTAAAGAAAAACTGTAAAAAATTGTGTATTTTACGGACGAAAATTAATATTTTTGATGACGTTGACAGTAGCAGTTCAAGATCTCTTTTGATGTGATACTTCTATAGGCGAGGGGCAAACCTGATTGTTGGCGTGGCGATACAGGCTGTGGCGACGCATATATAAAGGAATATATTTACTATAGGTAGTAAATACTTAGTAGTGTGTGAGACGCAATGTCATGCGCAAGCGACTGTACGCAATCTTTCTTGCCGCACTGAATTCGCATACCTATAGTGCATACAGTGTTGATCATTATGTTACACATGTTAGGGTAACCTGGGTTTTACTTTAAAAAATTATTTTTTCAACAATAAAATATATCTGACAGCAATAATTTAGGAAGTAAAAGTATAATTATGTATACAGTACCACAAGATATCGAACAACATGTCTAAATGAGACAATCTATTGATTTAGCCATATTTGAAATTAATGACAGAAATCATGAAACGAGATTGAAGTTCATTATTCCAGAAAACAACTGATACCGTCCGACGCGCCGTGTGCCTTTGAAGAGTTGACATTGCTAGATTGCACGGATGTCCATAGTTAGAACCGCAATTTAGCTCGCATCAAACTAACCTCTCTTGGTCCACGCACTATTGTTATTATGTTACACATGTCACGACAACCTGAGTTTCACTTGAAAGAAATAATTTTTTCAACAATAAAATATATCTGACAGCTATAATTTAGGAAGTAAAAGTATATGTATACAGTACCACAAGATACGGAATAACAATAGATGGTGTAATTATTAGATATCTTGTTAATGTTATGTCTAATACTTTGGTAACATACTTCAGTTATCGTTAACCAAATGTCACAGTAATAACTTCAAAGGCAACATCGAATACTATTACCGTCACTGATGAAAATAATTGAGTTGTCGCGATCTCAAATAAATATTTATATTTTTAATTTTTGTTTTTGTATTTGATAAAAATGAACACTTCTAATGCTCTATCTTTCCATATTGTCATATCTTATTTCTGTCGTAATCTGTTCTTCTATGCATATTACTTATACAAAATAATTTCGATGTTTCACATCTGCCAGGCGTCCCGTGACGGCTCTATTTTTTTTCTACGTGAGATCATTATTCAAAATCTTATATTACCCAACAGAACCACGTCGTCCACGTAACAGTCGTATTTGTGAGTACGCTCTCAGTAGCAACGAGTTTTGTGGCTCGTATCAATCCCATAACGTTTCGTATTACCTTGCTTTAACTTAGTTATCGAACGGCATTACTAGTCTTAGACGAGGGCACGTTTCAGTCGAATAGTCTGGATTCATAGCGAAAAGATGATCCTTACGTCGCCTCTATGTAGCTTGAAGCCGAAAAATATTGGTGCACGTTTTCGTTAAACGCCTGCAGAACTACAATACACTTTCACACGATAATTTTATCATCGATCAATTGAGGAAAATGTCGCGTTAAATACGTAACTAATAAGATTAAAAGCCAAAAAATCATTTGAAAACTATAAAATAACTATCCCCTAGAACTTGTTATACCGAGTTTCTTATTTAAAAGTCTGCTTCAAATTTTCATAAAGGTAGGAGTTTCTCCTAAAAACTGATAAATTAGTTTCGATTCTTAAAAGGTCATTCTAGGTAAGTTCTTGACAGCTTTCCTTTCTATTCAGTTGCCAATTCTAATGATATTCAAACTGTTGAGTAGGTCTTGGTAAGATATTTCCGATGAGTGGTTCTACCCTTCCCTGGATCAGAAGAGACCTCCAAAGGGTCAATATTTCTATTTCGTATCAAATTTTCCCTATTTTAAACGAAATGCAGCATGATTCAGACACTTTATCATATAGCTTTTAATATCGTCAGATCGGGCGTAGCGACTTAAATCGTACTTAAGGTACTTAAGGGTACTCTCCAGAAAAATGCATTTTGTCAGAAAGCAACGCAGAGACTTAGAGATTGATCACAAGGGTTCATCATATAATATCCTACCATACTGCTAAGTGATATGCCCACATGAATTACGGCCATCCAAATCAAATGGACATTTGAAAACTTTTCATCTTGATCGAATTTATTCCATTAGCCCAGTCAATCTAGGTAAAATAAAAATAAAAAATCTTATAGTTCTGAAAATTGGCCACAATGTTCTCTGGGCCTCCCTCTTAAACATATCCAAAAACCCCATATGTAGGGGGTGCGCAACATGCCGCCACTTTGAATTTAAAGTCCCTTTTTTCGTTTTTTCTCAATATCTCGCAAACTATTAACTTTCTCACAAACACTTATCGTTGCAAAATTATAGCTTATTGAATTTCCTACAAAAAAGCTATGTAAAGTTTTTTTCTAGCATCAACCGTTTTCGAGATATATAGATGTATAAGTATTATTTAGATTTACTTTTAAAAGAATTGAATCAATTTGTAAATACTGATTTATTATATCTCGTGTGAAATGACTAATGAATAAACAAGTTGAAAAACAAAAAATGTCTGTACTACACTTTTTACTCCTTCTCAGCATAACTTAGGGACCTGATCAACCAAGTATCCTTAGGGCCACTAATTCATTCCTAGCTTATGGATTGAATAGTAGTAAATGTGTGACAATGTGATTAAACGGACATGAGGAATGAGTATGATATAGACAGCAACATGTGATTTTCCCTATTTCGCCCATTGTTGAACCTCCCTTCCCTCTCTTGCGACCCTCCTCCCACCCCCTTCTCACTTAATCTATGCGGCGTACTTAAGGTAGGTAGTAAATGATCAGTTTCCAGTAAAAATACTGGAATAAAAAAAAATTCTTTCAGAAGCGATTTTCTCCCCTCGGAAACTAGGCTTTCTGGCCTCATTTACTTATACATTTGAATATCTCGCAAACGGTTAAAGCTAGAAAAAAACTTCACAAACGTTTTTCGTAGGAAATTTAATGAGCTTTAATTTTGTATAGACAAGTGGTTGCGAAAAAATTGATAGTTTGCGAGATATTGAGGAAAAAACGAAAACAGGGATTTAAAATTCAAAATGGCGGCATGTTGCGCAACCCCCACATATGAGGTTTTTGGATATGTTCAAGAGAAAGGTCCAAAGAACATTGTGGCCAATTTTCAGAACTATAAGATTTTTTATTTTTATTTGGCGATTTTGGTAGTAGATTGACTGGGCTACATATAGAAAACGATGCTTGGGAAAATAAGAGGGATTGTGAGTGAGAAGAATGGTAGGTACAAAAATTGAATTAAAATATTCCTCTGATCCAAAATCACTAATCTATACTCATTGCTGGAAGATTCTGCATCAGCGCCTCTATTATGCATTTATTTGCAAATCAAACTCGTAATTACATTTCCTGTGATATCGGATTTTGAAGTTCGTATCATCTCCACAACAGTCGTATTTGCAACTTGCATTTTGAGCAAATATCGAGCGGTATTACCAGAAACGGGCACGTTTCCATCGAATTGTCTGAATTTATCACGAGAAGATGAGCACACATCGCCTCCGCGTAAATCGTTAACACCGCCCGACTTTCCTTATCTACGTACATACCTAAACGAACTTAACTGTTTTCCGATAATGGCTGAATAAAGCAGCAAGCCCGATAATCGGCGCTACAGAATTGCCAGCCTGAAAGAAGGAGCTCATAGGTCCGGCATGTAGACAAGGGGCATACAATTTTCGTATGTTGTTTGGTAGATTGAGTTGATTTTCTCGTTTGTTCGAACGATGTACACGCACAGCGCCTTGACTGCAAGGTAAATGAGATATTGTTGTGGTGATTGGAGTGAGTTTGTGTAAAGTGAGAGTTCGTGTTAGCTTAAATCGATATTGTTATTGAATGATAGAATGAAATTAGGTATTATATAACTCTTGATAGTTGCTCCGACTTTTTGAAGGCACATTATACTCTGAATAGGCGATTTCCAAAACGTCGATTATTATTATCCTGAGAATAATATTGAAATAGAATACGTATTCAAGAAATTTTTTGAAAGCTTCGAATATTGAATGAGTTTTTTTAATTCATCAGACCTCCAACTCGTAAGAATTCAAGTTATGAATCGTACTTCATATTTTGGAATGTGAATGTCGTAAATGCAATCGTGAAAATTTTCAGTTAGGAATTCTAAAATATTCTCATATTGAGAATATCGAATAAACCTGGATGTTAAGTTAATAATAACCACAAAGAAAACTTGATTTTATTAGGTTCAACAGAAAATTAATTCTGAAACGCGTGAGCAGCATTGCTCTGTCACCCAGGTCGTATTTTCCTTGCGATTCGAAAGGAATAGTCTCAGCGCGGTTGAAAAGAATAATAGTTGAAACCCACAAGGAATCGTATTTCCAAATGGACTCAATCCACGCATCTAACTTGAAACCTTTAATACAATATGCATACGCTGGGGAACTTGTTCAAATTTTCAAAAATCACGAAAAAACAAGAGATGTTTACGTAAAAATGGCGGCAGTTAGAAAAATTCACCAAAATTAACCAGATTCAGCTCATCAGGTACTAGGAAAATTATATATATATATATATACTATATATATAATATATATATATATATATATATATATATATATATATATATATATATATATAATATATATAAATATATATCTATATATATATATATATATATATTATATAGATATATATATATAATATATATATATATATATATATATATATATATATATATATATATATATATATATAGTGCGCAACACCAGGAACTGCATCGATCGATATCTAAAAAACTGAATGTAGGAAAAATTTGAAAATTTTATAAACTGGCTATTTTTCTTGAAGCCTATTCAGCGAAAATATTTTCATTCATTGGGCGTTTTCGGTAATACCGGAAATAGACCTCAAGTCGCTTATTTTGAATGGAACACCATATATTATGACATTTTTGAATTCTACCCAAGACTCTTGGCAGATTTTATGCATTATGTCCTAAACCTAATTCTAAGCATTTATGACATGATTTATGAATCAAACAGGGTGTTCAAAAAATAAGATCTTAAATGAGATTGAGAAAACTGATAAAAATCAATTTTTTCAAATGGAAACCCCTCATTTTTCTTATTTTCTAGTATTAAGCATCAAAAATCAAGGTAAATGTGCATTAGGTTATTTACATCTAAAATTTATATAATCTTCGTTTGTATAATATAACCGGGGTGCCATTACAATGATTTGAAATGTCAAATACGATCGTGGCTCTCCTAGATCTAATTGTTAAATGATTGAATACAAAATCGCCATACAAAAATATAAAATTCGTAATAATTCGAAAACTGAAAATTTTAGGTATAGATAACCTAATACAAAATTACCTTAATTTTTGATGCTTAATACTACAGAATCAGAAAAATGGCGGGTTTCCATTTGAAAAAATTTATATTTTATCAGTTTTCTGAATCTCATTTTAGATCTTATTTTTTGAATATTCTGTATGATTAGTTATCCAAATACTATAGAGAATCTATTAGAGCAAGTATTTTTTAACAAGGAATCCACCTCAAAGTAAGTAATAAGGACATCCTCATAGGAACAATTGGTAATTATATTAGAACTACCAATCGTCATTTTTGACATAAAATCGTAAGACTTAAGTTTAGGACAAAATGCATAAAACCTGCTTAGAATCTTATGAAGAAAGCGAAAATGCAATAATATATAGGATGTACTATTTAAAATAAGCAACAAGGTGTCCATATCCGGTAAAACCGGAAAGGCCCAATGAATGAAAATATTTTAGCTGAATAGACCCCAAGACATCTAGCCAGCTTCCAAAATTTCAAATTTTTCCTACATTCAGTTTCTGACATATCGATCGATGCAGTTCTGGTGATCCAGCCTGCATAGTCATATATATATATATATATATATATATATATATATATATATATATATATATATATATATATATATTGAGCGTGATTGTGGGACTGAAAGAATGGTAAATCACCAGGGATTTTGACGGAGTGAAGGCGGAATACCTGAAGGAGATTGCAGCATTTTATTCTCAAGCCATTAGAGCACATATATAACGAATGCATTGTGAAGGAAGAAATTTCCCCTCAGCTCTCAAGGTGGCATTAGTAAACCCCTATTCATAAAAGTGGTGATAGAGCACTTTTAACAAATTATAGACCAATATCTGTCATATCTACGGTGGCAAAAATATTTGAGAAAATGTTGAAGAGTAGGATTGTTGGATTTCTGGAGAAGTTCAATATATTATACAACAAACAGTATGGATTTCGGGGCGGAAGGTCAACAGTAGATGCTCTCACTCCATCTTCTTGGTGAGGTATATAGGGCATTAAAATTGTGGTATCCCTGCTATGTGTATATTTGTTGACTTTCTCTAAAGGCTTTTGACACCGTTTCTCATGATGGCCTGTTGGACTGCCTGGAGAAAATTGGTTTTAGAGGTAATTCCCTGAAGTTAATGAAAAATTATCTGTCGATAGGCGGCAGTCGGTTGCTGTGAATGGGGTCAAGAGTAACTACTAGAGTATTGAACTATGGTGTTCCACAAGGGTACCGGTCCTGGGTCCAATCCTTTCTGTATCTATTTGAATGATATGTTTCGTTTGCATACTTGTGGTGAAGTGATTTCGTATGCCGATGATACTGCCATTTTCTACACCGACAACTCATGGTTTGCACTTAAGCAAAATGCGAAAACGACTTCAAAGGGTTTTTGGATTACTTCGATTATAAGTTACTCACTTTCAATAGTGAAAGACTGTGTATATGCCATTCACATCCTATGCGTCAGGTTTGCCACCAGTTTGATACACTTCATATTCAGTATCAACAGAAGGTTGTAGATGTTAAGCAGAAATTATCAGTTAAATATCTGGTATTACGCTTGATCCGCATTTGAGATGGAAATGTCATGTTGAGAGTTTTGGTCGGAAAACTTAGATCGCTTCTACCTCTCTTCGGATATTTGTAAGGGATTCTGTAGTATGGATCACCTGAAGATTATATATCATGCACTCGTTGGATCAGTGATAGAGTATGCTATTCTGGTGTGGGGTGGTGTGGACGGTGTTCACTTGAGAAAATTGGAGGTTGTTTCAGAAGAGATTTCTAAAAATCATCTTTAATAAACCAATTATGTATTCATCTGATGCACTGTTCTGGAGGCAGGGATAATGGATCCCAGGCAGACATACTCGTGCTAAGCTTCTTTTATCACAGTTTCATAACTGCTCTAAATCTGAACTTACGTCACATGGATA
>JARQZK010004566.1:50000-59418 GCA_030704885.1 Cynegetis impunctata | reverse complement strand
CAGTATTTTTTTTTTAACATTCGCGAAGTTAAATTGACTGTTAATGAAAGAGATATATCTAGTCATTCGGGAGTGTGTTATATTTTAGGAAAAAGCTAGAATCCCTACCCAAGCTATACCTAACTGTGTAAAAAAACCTTTGGAAAAAATTCTAAAACAATGCAAGATATTCAAAAGCGCCGTGAGGTGGACTTTAAGAACAATTTAGATAATTTATTTGATATAGCACACGCTGATGCTTTGGAACGGATGAAAATTGAAGAAGATAAAATATTTTTACAAGAAAAAAAGAGAACCAGGGCGTCCAGGGTGTTTAGCGGGTGTAGCCAAAAAAAAGGAAGGGCAAGATAAAGGAAATTGAATGAAGAGAAAAAAAGATGTGAGCAAATGTGTTTCGGAGGTTTATCGTCATCTGTTGCTACGCAAGATTCTATTCAAACGCAAGAAGTCTTGAGGAACCCTTGGCATCCTGTCAAATGGTGAGTTCCGAAACTACTACAAAAAGAGGAAGGAAAGACTTTATTGCGCCTAAGTTAGTTGCAGTTTCAGATAGATGCCAACTCAGCATAAGGGATTCGGTCTATATACTTCAGGCTATAGTAGAAGTTCTAGATGTAAGCTGTGATGACTTTTCGATCATCAAATCGTCTGTTCAACGTATTCGCACACAGAGTCGAAAAGATAGAGCTGAATTTATAAAATCAGATTTTCAGAATAATATGCCTGAAATGGTGACCGTTCACTGGGATGGGAAATTATTACCTGGACTTGACGTGAGAAGTTCTAAAGAAGAACGCCTGCCAATTCTAATTTTATTTGGAGAAAAGGAACAACTTCTGGCTGTGCCCAAACTGGAGAGATCTTCCGGCCAGGATCAAGCTGAAGCTGCGTTGAACGCACTTTATGACTGAAACCTCGATGACAAAGTACGAATAATGTGATAATGTGCTGTGATACAATTGCGTCCAATACAGGGCGATTGAACGGAGCTTTTCATTTTGATGGTTTGATCACTGCAAAGGAAGAGCAAAGGCAATTTTTGCTACGCTGTGTTCAGGAGCATAGAAATCTGTATCCAGACTGTAAAAACGGACCCTCAAAAAAAAATATCCTGCCTGATCTGTTATTTTATCTCATATTTTATTTCATAAAAATGTGAATATTTCAATTGATTTGGCTATATAAAGGAAAAGGCTGAAAAGAGCATTTTTCGAAATTTTCAGAGTTCTGTCGGCACGGGTTAACGTTGACGTAGGAAGATGCAATTTTGTATTTAAGTAAGTCTGAGTAGTTTAAAGAAGAATAGGGGATATGCATTTCGATATTTAAAAAAAAATTTCACAAAGACGATATTTTTCTAAAATTATGTTTCTGAAGGTTTTTCGAGAAAATCTTACTTTAATGTACCTATTCGATTTCTTTGTTCCTTATTTCCATTTCTTAGAAAAATTAACGATCTTTCAGAAAATTGTATGAACCGTTCAATTTTTTCAGCTGGCTACTAGTGACACTAGTGCGTACTATGTTTCTGATGATTTCTGATCTCTAGATTTCAGAAATTGGAGGGATAACGTAATTTTATACTTGCCCTAACCTTCGAAATTCGATTTTCATCCGATGTGATTGTAATCGGGTACTTCAAACGCTATGAACTAGATATTCTTCAGAAAATCTCAATACTGAATATTAAATAGTATGAAAAGTACACAAATTTTGTTTGCGTGAGCCTTCAGGTAAAATCTTAGGAGTTGACTGAAAAATGAACTTGAGAACAAATTCTCGAATTACATTCGATGAAAATATGAGAATCCTTCCGGGTTATCTATGAAATATGTTTTCATGATATACAAACTCAACAGCAAAAAAAATTATTTCCAAATAAATTCTGAAATTTTTTTAAAAATTACATTTTTATTATAAACGTCCGATTAGCTGGTTTCATGATTCATCAATAAACTACACTCCAAGAAATCTAGATATCTCAGATATTTATTGTAAAATTTTTTCGCAAGTATTGAATTTCATATTGGCGAATATTTTGATTATAAACAAAAGTCGTGCTTATCATACTCATATCAAGTCAACAATTTTATTTTTATGTGTATAAGTAAATCAGAAAAATGTTTCAAACAGAGAAGTAGGTACTTCAAATAAATAATAGTTTAAAAAAAACTCTAATAGCCGATCAAACTAAAAACAGATTAATAATTTTCTATATTGTTAAGATCCAACAGCGATAGAAATTCAACTACCTAACTCAATAAAATTCATAATTTTCAGAAATTTTGAAATATCAGGAAAGCCCCACTGGCAAGGTTTCGACGATTTGAATCATAATTTGAAGCGTGATTTAAATCAACTGATTTTTTGAATTTTAATATAAAATCCGCTAAAAATTTTCATGTCAATACAAGTGATTTGGTATGTCGCCGAGTAGATTTTCTAACTGTACATCTGGATAACAAATATTTTCGGGCGAATAGAGACAAAATAATGAAAATAAGTGATTTTATAATTCATTATGGCCATATTTAATGAATGAACAGTATAAATTGATAAAAATCGAAACAATCATGATTTAATGGAAAAAATCTGGTTTTTTGATTTCTTCAGAAAAAAATCGTGATTTGTTGCAACAACTCGTATAAAATTTGCATGTGAAAAAGGATTATCCTTAAATTCTGATGATCCTGAGTAGAACATTGAAACAGACTTACTAAATATTTGACAAATAGCAATTTTTCATTTTCGGCAAGATTCATCTGTACTGCAAACTGCTGAAGTTTGGAATAAAATTCACAAATTATTCATTACACGTTTTCGGATAATAGACACGTACAGGTGCATATCCTTTTTTGAAGTATGAACAAAGCACAGTATTTCTGAAATCCCGCATTGTCTTACTACGTATTATGGTATATTTTTCACAATACCTTGAATTAATGTACTAAAACGGAAATGCTTCATGAAAATTTGGTCTGTTTTCTCTTTGTACGTTTCCCTTCAGATCAAATTCACTGCTATGAATCGATTTCTTCTACTGAGTATAGATGATACAAAAATAATTAGTCCCGAAAAATAAGGATGAAACAGTGAAATCGTTGAAAACAGGTGAAAAAGTAGATATAAGGATATTTAGTGATTGGTACTATCTACAAATCAATTTTTTGGCTGCCGAAAATTGGGGCAACTTCCGGCAATTTATATTATATGCTTATATATTCTTATATTTTTCGGGTGCTTTTGGCATAAATATTGGAAAATATAAATAACTATTCGCCTACAGAAAAATGTTTCAAGTATAACTTGTTCCTCTTGTAGCCATCTGCTTCAATTTATATAGTATATTTTTCAAAGATTTTCCTAGCCATTTTCCCGGAAAATGGCTGAAACTCAAAAAATTTATATATTTTATGAATATTTCCGTTTTTTTATAGAAGAACTGAAAGAAGTATTCGAATGACCAACTAATAGAAAGGAAAAAAGTTGATAAAAGTTTAGTTCTCTACAAGAAACTATTTTGTTCACATGTAGTTGTTATACCGATAACTGTACTAGGAAAATGTAAATGAACGCAAAGTCGGAATCCAAGTAAATTGAAATATGGGAGAACCTGGATAATAGGTATATTTCATGACGAAATGCACTATGGGAAATTTGGATGTAATTTCACTCTAAAAAAACTCGTGACCATTACTAAAGTCGTATTTTTCGCGCGAAATGCATCGCGTCGAGATTCAATTCTAGTGAATTGAATCATATTTTGAGAAATCATTCTCATAAAGCAAACCTAATTGAAAAGTAGAAAATAATTTATTTTGTATACAGTCAGATATTACTCATTTACTGGAAATTTGTTTAGAACAAAATTATTTCAGTTTCAACAACGTGTGTTATAGTAATGAGGAAGGTTTGATTATGGGAAATCCGTTAAGCCCTTTGTTATCAGAAATCTTTATGGATAATTTAGAGAAAACTATTATGAACCACTTTAGCAGTAAATACTTTCTTTATTGGTATAGATACGTTGATGACGTCATTGTTTGCTACACTGGTACAGATAGACAATTAAATAATTTCATTACTTATATTAATTCCATACACCCTCGTATTAAATTCTCTCTAGAAACTGAAATGAATAATTCTATTAACTACTTAGATTTAACTATTACCAGAAAAAGCAACAAACACGAATTTTCAATTTTTCATAAACCATCTCATACAGATATTACAATTCATAACATATCACTACACCCTTTTTCGCATAAATTAGCGGCTTATCATAGTATGATTCATAGACTTTTCAAAATTCCGTTGTCCGAAGCTAATTTTCGGAAGGAATTGCATATAATTAAACAAATGGCAGTAAATAATGGTTATTCACCTAATATGATTGACAGCCTCATTCAGAGGAAAAAATACAAAATGGCAATTTCAGAAATTTTCCCACTTATATCCGAAAAAAGTAGAGTATTTAGCAGTTTAACATACTTGGGTAAAACTTCCGAAAACCTGAAATTGTTTTTTCAAAAACAAAATTTCAAAATTTCATATAAAACCAATAATAGCATTGGAAAATTAATTAAAAACAACAAATCAAAAATTCATAGAGATGAACGTACTGGTGTTTATAAACTCGACTGTAACGATTGTGAAAAATTCTATATAGGACGTACAATTAGAAATTTCAAAACTCGAATACACGAACACCAACGTAGCTATATTAAGCAGAAAACTGATTCTAATTATGCGTGTCATCTTATTCAAGAAAACCATACCTTTAATCACAATTATAATATATTACAATTTGAAAATAGTCTCCATAAAACCAACTGTTGGGAATCCCTATACAAATAATTAAATATAAAAATTCCGGTAATTTAGTTAACGACCAGATTGAAGTAAACCCTTCTCCTCTCCTTAACCTGTTCAATGTAGGTACCTACTAATAGCTCAGAATGAATTGCTTATTGTTATTTAGTTTCTCTAGGAACCCCTCTGTTATATTCAATTTTCGTATAAATAGATTGTTTTGTAATACCATAGTTTAGTACGAGATGAAGTCAATGTTATGACGAAACGCGTTTACTCAATAGATTTTATTTCAACCTGTGAAAAGTTAGTTTTTTATCTCTTTATAAAGTTATGAATATGAACTTTCACCAAGTAAATGCCAATTCCATTCAACCTATACTATTTCATTGAATTGTTGATTACCTTTTGAGTGTTAATTATTCAGTATATTTTGAATAATGTATGAAAAAATATTGTCTTCCAAACTTTTAATACATTCGTAGTAATCTACTATGCATTTAAATTACAAATAATTTCCAAAATATGCATGTAGGAATAATATATCTGGAGATGTAACCTAACGAAACAGAATAACGTTGAGAAATATATATCCATTATTCTTTATTGCATGTAATTTTGCATACATATATTTGGCAACAATGTATGGCTCAGATTGGTATGGAGAATCCTTGTGTATATAACACAATGGCTCAACTTTGTTAGGAGAGTTAATTGGCTCAACTTGTTAATCAATGAATGCATATACAAGGACTTTTGTATTTTTCTTGTTTTTGAAAATCTTGCGTGTATATTTGCTATTGTATGGTTGAAAAAGAAAAAGCGGAAGATATTTTCCAAAATATTTGGATATACATTTCGATTAAGCGGTGGAGCGGCTTTGTTTACAACATCGATTGGCTCAGGTTGATACTGAAGCGCTATATATATATATATATATATATATATATATATATATATATATATATATATATATATATATATATATATATATATCTATATATATATATATTTCTATATATATATATATATATATATATATATATATATATATATATATATATATATATATATATATATATATATATATATATATATATATATATATATATATATATATATTTATATATATATATATATATATATATATATATATATATATATATATATATATATATAGAGAGAGAGAGAGAGAGAGAGAGAGAGAGAGAGATTGTCCCATTAATAACACGCCAGAGTGACACTACACGTAGATTGGCTTCAGGTAAATCAGATTACATCAACATGACCTCAGTAAAACTTTCCTAGTTTTCGAGATATTACCACTTTCATGTGTTTTCTGTGAATTCTGTACTATTTGGTCATTTTTTTGCCTGTTTTGAATATAGATAACTTTAAACTCATGATTTTTTTTTCCTGTACTATCAATAATAATTGGTTGAGACAATCGACTAATCATTTCATCAAAAACTAACTCGCTATGCCCGAAAGAAAATTAAGTTGTTTCAATTTAATTTAAATCCGAAAACCTTAACTCAAGTTTGACTAATCACTGTGAAAAAATATTGTACCGGACTGAATCAGCGAATGATTTCGAAAATTTTATTCAATGCTCTTTCAAAAGTGATATATCATTAGTCGTTTTTTCATGAAAAGTCAAAAAATTTTATTTTTTGTCATTGTTGTGCTACTTGCGAAATACTACAAGTAAAAAATAATACTCAGTAAAATGCGCAGGTGCCTTTTGTAGGCAAATTACAGCTTGGTAGTTTTTGAAGCAAATGTCTAAAATAGCTATTCATTATCTTTTCTTAATCATTATTATAGGTAGATATTCAAATAATGAACAGAACATAAGGTTGTAATATTAATTTCAAAAGATTTTTACATCGTTGAAAGCGAATAAAGAATTTTGATCAGAATTTCGAATAATTATTTTCACATGAGTGTACCACCGACTCTTAAACACAACCTGCATATTCTCAGAAATTGTCCTTTTAAATGATTGAAACTCAAATCAGATATTTCACGTGATGCTTGATTGATTCGTTGACGCAATTAATTTGCCGATCGAATTGCTTTTCCATAGAAATTAACTTTTAAACATCTCCATCTCCAATAAAAAAAATCGAGAGGATTGTGGTCTGGGGAGCGCGAGGGCTAAAAAATTAGTTTCGTCTTTTTGATTTGTCATTGCAATATAGCAATCTTAAACAATTCAAATCACAAAGTCATCCAGAGTTCAATAATAGTGCAAAGTCGTCGTTATAAGCGCATAAACAGTATCAAAAAACTCTAATTACAAGCAAAACAGAGTCCAGCTGTATATCGTATACCGAAGGAACAGAGAGGGAGACCAAAAATAAAACATGAAGCAGTACTATATTTTATTGTGCAGAGCATGCACTCTCTGTGGCAAATGAATTACTTCAACGAATAAATCAAGCAGCACGTGAAATATCTGATTTGAGTTAGGGGAGTTTAAAAGGACAATTTTCGAGAAAATGCAGGTTGTGTTTAAGAGTCGGTGGTAGACATTTCAGAAATCTATTGTGAAAATAATGATTCAAAATTCAGATCAAAATTCTTTATTTGCTTCAAACGATGTAAAAATCAATTGAAATAGAAAATTCAACTTGTTCATTATTTGAATACCTACGTCCTGTTCATTATTTGGATGCCTACCTATAACAATGAATCTGCTTCTTCTTCAAGTGCCTCGCCCGGTTCCGGGTGTAGGCGACCTCTCTACAACTATTCGTGTTGTGGATTGGGTTAATGTTGGAGAAGCGCATTGTAGTTCATCCTTTCGCTTTTTCCATTGTAATGAAGATACCTTAATTTTAACTGAATTCGCCCTAATTTGTATTTACCTGATGTTGCTCATCAAAAACTCCATAGATACCAAATTTCAAATTATCTGGTCTGATGGGGACCGCTGGACGGAAGTATGTACTGTGGGAAAAAAAATACATATATATATATATATATATATATATATATATATATATATATATATATATATATATATATTTATATATATATATAGAAATAAATTTATCTATTACTATATATATATATATATATATATATATATAAATATATATATATATATATATATACATAAATATATATATATATATATATATATATATATATATATATATATATATATATATATATATATATATATATATATATATATATATATATATATATTTATAATATATAAATATATTATATATATATATATATATATATATATATATATATATATATATATAAATATATATATACATAAATATATATATATATATATAAATATATATATATATATATATATATATATATATATATATATATATATATATATATAAATATATATATATATATATTATAACTATAGAAGAAGACTAAAATAAATGTGAAAACCACTGGATATAATGCAATAGTCTATTACTTTCGGCAAAAAGTTCAGAAAGATTTTCGCGGTCGGAAGTATCTGAAAAACTTGGTTCTCTTAATGAACCGCATGAAAGATTTGAAAAATCGCGACGTTTCGGCTCCTTTTGCGAAGTCATCTTCAGGAGAATTAGAAGCGGAATAATTCAGATACGTGGCCTTAATCTACCTACTCCACGAATCGAATTAGGAGGAATCGGAAACAATACGATTGTGTGGTCTCAACCTGCCTACTCCACTCACCGTACTGCTTTCTGTCAACTCTGAAGTCTCAACCTGCCTACTCTTCAGAGTCAACTAGCGAAAAAATGAAGCTGTAGAAATAGAAAAACGTCCAAATTGTTTGAACACCAGAGATGACAGTCACAGTCTCCCATCAGCATGGAAACCACTTCTCGGTGGTCGCCATGTCACACCCAATCAGAGTGCATCCCGCACTGCTGAGCGTGAGTACCCGCCCCCCTCCCTTATAAATACGGTAACTCGACGATCGGCTTGTCGAAGTGCCGACAGTGCGCCAAAAATCAATTCGTCTCCGAAAAACCGAATGCGGTTCGGTTAGTGCGCGAAACGTCAGCAAATGTATCTATTGTCAAACCATTTTTTATAAATTTATATAATAAAGTTAAGAATATCAGTACATTGCAGTTGACTCTGAAGAGTAGGCAGGTTGAGACTTCAGAGTTGACAGGAAGCAGTATGGTTAGTGGAGTAGGCAGATTGAGGCCACGTATCTGAATTATTTCCCTTCTAATTCTCCTGAAGATTTCTTCGCAAAAGGAGCCAAAACGTCGTGATTTTTCAAATCTTTTACGCGGTTCATTCTGAGAACCAAGTTTTTCAAATACTTCCAACCGCGGAAATCTTTCTGACCATATATATATATATATATATATATATATATATATATATATATATATATATATATATATATATATATATATATATATATATATATATATATATATATATATATAATATATATACAATGTGCATATATTTCTATATGCACATTACTTAGCTCCTAGGGGACTAGGTGAAGTTGCTGAGAACATAACAAAAACTTGAGTATCTGGTAGATCTCGGCAAATAAACAATTCTTTTGCACGTCAAAAAAACCCTAGGTACCAAATCTGGTGAAAGA
>JARQZK010004566.1:7500-45000 GCA_030704885.1 Cynegetis impunctata | reverse complement strand
TATCGGAAACTACCATACGTAAGACTTACTTCCAACCTGTAGATTCTTACCAGAAATAACACTGTATATTGAAAATAAAACTAGAAACAACATGAAATCAACATGAAATAAGGTCTAAATATTAACTGAACAAAAATAAGACGAGAAATAGAAAAACAAATGAAACGAAAACTACCCTATATGTCTGTTTTGTTTCGTTTGTTTTTCTATTTCATTTTTATTTTTGTGTTGTTAATATTTAGGCCTCATTTCATGATAATTTCATGTTGTTTTGAGTTCTATTCTCAATAGACAGTGTTATTTCTGGTAATAATCTGGTAGAAATTTTATCTACGGTAGTTTCCAATATATGTTATTTAGAAGATTAATTGATCGAGAAGTAGAAAAATATAGTGTCCTAGGTCAGGATTTATCTATCTCAAACAGATGACTCTGTCCAAATTTATAAAATTCATTTTCTTATTCAGAGAGCCTTGAGTAATGTTATATCATTTCGTTTGACTACTATATGTCATAATAACTTAGGGAAAAACCAATGCATCTTTTAATATTCAGATGTGGATACCTTCTGAACCATTTAACTGATATAATATGTGTGGCAATATTTTATGGTCTTTTAAAGCTATTATTTTCATTGAAGTATTAAATTTAAAATGAATAAACTAGTGGCCGCTACCTGCAGCGATTACACATTTTGTAATTTTCGCAAAAAAGTTGTATAGAAGTCAAGAAAAACGAATCACGTTGCATTGAAAAGATGACAGATTCGACATCTGTCAAAAGTCATTTCGGCTAGATACTGTTGCTTGAATTTAGTTTTTCATTTATCTATCTGATTAGAAAAACAGCATCACTATATTTTTGTGATTAATGAAAAAATTTCATGGAATGGTACTGTTTTTTTAACAAGTCATATATAGAAGAAAATGTAAATTATTCGGGTACCTCAGTTGGATGGGGTTACCTTGGCGAGAAAATTAAATCGTGTAGAGATGGTAACCAACGTAATTCAAATGACGATCCAACTTTATTTCCACTTAGCACCATATTGTATAACACGTCGAGCATTCTTTTTCATTTTATCCAGGATTAAGACTATTGCAAAACTAGTTTTGAATTTTGTGTTAAGGCCAACAGGCCAACTGATCATTAGTGATATCAATGAAACAAAAGAGCACAGAACATGAATTTATTAACCAGAAAAAAAAATATCACAAGAAGTTCGAGGTGAACTAGTCACGTGTATAACATTACATGTAATATTCCTACAGAAGTGAACTTAGTCACTTGTACATAGGCTGGTCAATTTAAAACTAATACAGAAAATAAAAAAGGAATTTTACACCAACACAACAATGAATAAAATGAAATGAAATATATAGCAAAATAAGATATAAAATAGAACAAGTTATAAAACATTGAATATAAGTAAACGCCCTGAAAATTCCCAACGAATTCCAACACAAGACGCTTTGCATCTAATAATTTTCCATTATAAATTTTTTTTACTGCGTCTTTATATTGGCTTCATCAGTAGTTAATACTTTAAGATTAGCACCTAACATGTTGAACACTTTTACAGCAACAAAATAGCTATTTTTCTTACCTACTCGTTTACTTATTTTTGGCAATTGTGTACTCTTATTTTTAGTATTGCTTTCAGTATTCTTGTATTTATCTGTTAATTCATTATAGTGTAATGTTATAGCTTCTAAATGGAACAGTTGAACCGGGGTAAGAGGATTAAATTTCGTCTGAACGTTATGCTTGTTTATGATTTCTAGTATTTTTTTGGGTTTCCTGAATAAAATTTAAGTTATTGTTGTATGCTCCCCCCAGGCTACTATTCCATAATTCATTAAGCTCTGAAACAACGCAAAATAAATTATCATCAAATTGTCAGTTTTCATGAAATTTTTAATTTTGGCAAAGGTAAATATTAGATATCTAGATTTTTTCACAATATAATCAATATGTTTATCCCATTTCATATCAAAATCGAAAATTATACCCACGTATTTACGATGATCTATTTTCAGTACATGATTACCCATATTAATATAACACGCTATCACAGTAGTTACCATATGCTATATACACAGTCTTATCGATATTTAAGGATAGTTTATTGTGAGTAAGCCAATTAGCCATAGCTTTCAGATCATTCATCAATCTCTCCTCCGTCTCCTTCCACGTGTCTTCACTCGAGATGATGACGGTGTCATCAGCGTAGGATACTAATGAACCATCTGTCATATCTTTCAGTAAATCGTTAACGTAGAACACGAACAGTATTGGACCTAAAATTGTTTCTTGTGGAACACCGATACTTATGTCTCTATAATCACTTGTAACTTGATTGATCTCTGCTCTTTGTTTCCTACCAGAAAGATAGCTTGTCAATAATTTCAAGGCATTGTCTCTTATTCCATATCTTTCTAATTTAATCAACAGGATTTCATGATCCACTGTATCAAAGGCTTTTGTCAGGTCAAGAAAGGCTGTATATAATTTCTTATATATTAGATGATGTAAGGCTTCAGTGGTTCCCCTTTTTCTCACAAAGCGAAAATGCTTATCAGATATTAAATTATATTTATTTAAAAACACAAAAAAATTTTTGCTATATTAGGGATGAGCAAAATTGGTCTGTAGTTTTTGATACTAGTTTCATCTAAAGACTTATATATGGGTACCACTTCAGCCTTCCTCAACTCTACTGGCCATCTGCCCTTTTCAATACAACTATTGAAAATGTGCTGCAACGGCAAAGCTATATGACTACTTATCACCCGCAGCACTGCAACACTTATCTTATCTACTCCGTGTGATCTTCTTTTCATTTCATTTATGATTCTACTAACTTCAATACTATCCCGTTGGATATAAAAATATAGACTCGCTATTTTGATCAGACAGTTTTAAATCACTGAATCATTTGTTACTATTTGACTACTCAACAAATCACCAATTGTGCAGTGATAAACATTCATGGTATTAGCAATTTCTGCTTTGTTTTCGATCTTTTTTGTTATTTTCATACATATAATCTATTCTTTCATTTTGAACACTATATTACCCAATTTATTATTGATATTATTCCATAACTTGCCACCAGTTTTTTTCATTTATTTATTATCAAATTTGTATTCAGCATCCTTTATGACTTTATTAAGTTTTTTATTGTGACCTTTATAATCACTTTCTAGTATTTGACATGTTGAATTTCTCTTCCACAAACTATACAAATTTTCTTTAGTTTTGCAAGATACTAATATAGCACTTGTAATCCAGTTCTTTCTAGGTGTAAAATATATTTTTTTTATTTTTCTTTATCTGACTAGTGGCTCCTTCAATACAGCCATGTATAACCTCTATTATTTTGTCAATTGAAGTATTCGGATCGTGCATAGACAAAATAAAGTTTTGTCTACGTTATTAGCAATAACTTTTAATTTATTATAATTTATGAAATTAATATTTACCTGATTATATCGTTTCATATCCAATTTATCTATATTTATTAGTAACGGGTAATGATCGTTAAAAGGATTATTAATTTTATAAGATTCAAATTTTATATCTTTACTTTTCATAAAACAGTTGTTTATGCAAGTACCTCCTACATTGTCTATTGATAGCCTCGTTATACCAATGAATTCATATTCAAGAAAATTATTCAAAAACTCTCGGTTTACATTTTTATCATAAGGGTCATATTGCATAATATTTTCTTCTAGTATATCAATGTTAGTCACCGACTACGCGGTGATTTTCAATTTTTTTTTGATCTTTTAAAAATATTTGCAAACTGTTCATAAATTCTACATCTGAAACATCGTGTGATCTATCTACAGCGATAATCCTAAGTAGGTAACTCACCACTTACGAGACTAACAACAGTATTTGTAAATTTTAACCTATCCACCTCTACAGTTTTGGTATTTTCATGTATGTAATCTTCAACATAAACCACAACACCATCTGCTTTATTTATTTTGCTTCCAGTGTAATAACTTTTATAACCCATCAAACTAAAATATTGAGGATATATTAAGTTCCATGTTTCGGTATATACTATTACACAAGGTTTAATCTTCAGGAGCTCAATAAAAATTTCGAGTTTTCCAAAATTTGCATTTAAACTTTTTACATTCATACATAAAATAATATTTTCCTTGTTAACATCGAGAACTTTATTGAGCTCTACAATGCTGTCGAATTCACATTCTTTTACTACAGAATTTTCAAAATTTAGAGTTTCTTCCATTGATATTTTTATTTGCGTGCCTTGTTTTTTCTTCTTGTAACTATTGTATGTCTCGGTGCAGCTGCCAACGTTGCACTTCCTGAGGCACCCGACACTGTCGATGGATAATTCGATTTTTCAATTCTACTAGTGTATCTCTGCACAAACGAACTAATTACATTATCGGTGAAGTCAACAATCTTTTTTTTTTCGCCTTTAATATTTCACACTCAAAACTATCTGTAGCCATGTGGTCAACTTTATATTTTGTATTATACTGCTTGTTACTATAGTCACAGTTAGGGCATTTAATATATTTACTACCACAATCTTTTGTTAGATGTTGAACAACTTTAAATTTAGGTTTTGCTCGGACCAGAACGCACTTCATGTTTACACCTCCGGCGCAACTGAATATTGCTTCATACCTCCACAAAAAAATTCCTGAAATAAAAAAATATACGCAAAAGAAGAATTTCGAAATTTTCAATTTTTCTGTATAACTCTAGAACTAAAGAAGCTAGGTCAGATTTTTTAAATTCATATATTCAACCTCTGAAATACGCTACTTTGTCGTCATTTGACCAACCCTCTATCTCTTACCGTTATCAAAATCCCCATGCATAGACTCGAATTTGAATACCCCTATATATATTATATATATATATATATATATATATATATTATATATATATATATATATATATATATATATATATATATATATATATATATATATTATATATATATATATATATATATATATATATATATATATATATATATATATATATATATATACATATACATATATTATATATATATATATATATATATATATATATATATATATATATTATATATATATATATATATATATATATATATATATATATATATATATATATATATTATATATATATATATATATATATATATATACAGAGTGTCCCGTAAATAACACGCCAGAGTGCCAATGGAGGTCGATTGGCTTCAGGTCAATTAGATAAAATCAACATGAGCTTAATGAAAGTTTTCTGGTTTTCGAGATACTGCCACCCTTATGTTTTTTCAAAAATCTCTAATTTTTCGACATTTTCTCCCCTATTTTTTTCTTGTGCTATCATCAATAGTTGGTTGAGATAATCGACCCATCATTCCATTCAAAACCAGCTCGCGAACATCAAAAGAAAAAGGCTCTTTCAATTTAATTTAAATTCGAGAACCTCAACTAAAGTTTGACTATCTACTGTGAAAAAATATTTCACCGGACTGAATGAGCAAATGATCTTAAAAACTAGTATATTTAATGCTCTTTCGAAAATGGTGCAACATTTGTGGTTTTTTTCGTTTAAAAGTCTAAAAATTCCAATTTTTGTCATTGAAGTCGTGTTATTTGCGAAATACTTCAAATGTGCAGGCGTCTTTTGTCAGCGAATTACAACGTGGTATTTTGTTGTTGAGAATATCTAAACCACTATTCATTGCTCTTTTTTATTCATATTTCCATAATATTTTATAGTTCGGCGTCCAAATAATGAACAGGTCGTATTAATTATTTCAATAGATTGATACATCGTTAAAAGCAAATAAGGAATTTTGATCTGAAATTTGAATCATTTTTTTCACAATAGATTTTCGAAATGTATACCATCGACTTTAAAACACAACCAGCATCTTCTCAAAAATAGTCCTTTCAAACGCCTTAAATCAGATATTACACGTGCTGCTGGATTGTTTCGTTGACGCAATTCATTTGCGATCGAATTAGTTTTCCATAGACCTCATCTTTTAAACATCCTCAATAAAATGAATCGAGAGGATTCTGGTCAGGGGAGCGCAGGGGCTACACAATTGGTCCTAGCCGGCAAATCCATCTTCTTGGGAATGTTTGATCAACATGTGCCCTTACTGCACGAGCAAAGTGTGCAGGGCACCCACCATTTTGCAACCACATCCTTCTTCTTACCTCAAGAGGCACAACTTCCATCAGTTTGGGTAGATAATGTTGCAAAGTATCCAAATACATTTCCGCATTGAGAGAAGCAGGTACTTCGAATGGGCCAATTATTTGCCCGCTAAGGATCCCGGTCCAACAATTTACTTTAAATTGATGCTAAGACGGTCCTCTATTATCTTAAGCAGTATCAACAAACTCCAATCACAAGCAAAATAGAGTTCAGCTGTCCTAAGAATGCAAACCAAAGAAATACAGAGCAAGAATAAAACATGGAGCAGTACTAAATTTTATTGTACGGTGCATGCATCCCCTGTGCCAAATGAATTGCGTTAACGAATCAATCAAGCAGCACGTGAAATAAATGATTTGAGTCCAAGGCGTTTAAAAGGACATTTTTTGAGAAGATGCAGGTTGTGTTCAAAAGTCGGTGGTATACATTTCGAAAATCTATTGTGAAAATAATACGATGTAAAAATCTATTGAAATAATTAAAATGTTCTGTTTATTATTTGAACGCCTACTTATAACAATGAATAAAAAGGAGTAATGAATAGCGGTTTCAGTTATTCTCAACATTAACTTATCACGCTGTAATTTGCTGCCAAAACGCGCCTGCACCTTTCATAAAGTATTATTTTTTATTTGAAGTATTTTGCAAGTAACACGACTTCCAAAACAAAAATTGGAATTTTTAGACTTTTAAATAAAAAAAAACCACAAATGTTATACCATATACAAAAGAAAAATAGGCCAGTTTTTAAGATTATTTGTTTATTCAGTCCGGTACAATATTTTTTCACAGTAAATAGTCAAACTTTAGCTAAGGTTTTCGGATTCAAATTAAATTGAAACAACTTTTTTCAGGTAACCGAGCTAGTTTAAGTAAGAAGTTATTTATATTCAAAACAGGCGAGAAAATGACCAAAAAGTATGGATTTGAAAAAAAACATAAGAGTGGCAATATCTCGAAAACCAGAAAACTTTTACTGAGGCATGTTGATGTTATCTAATTGACCTGAACAAATCTACCTCCAGTTAATTACGGGACACCCTGTATATATATATATATATATATATATATATATATATATATATATATATATATATATATATATATATATATATATATATATATATATATAATTATATATCTATATATATATATATGAAAATGTATTCATATATCATTATCAAACTATTTGATATGTGGAATAGAAGAGAAGCATCATAATCACGTTACAAAAAGATAATTTCGTGTTAAAGATCCATAAATCATTGTTTTAATACTACTTTACAGAGAATGCGGGGAAAGTACTGTGATAAAGATGTTGAGGAGGCTGCAAAGGAAACAATTGTTAATGTTCCTTTCATCATATTGACGAGCTTAGCCCCATTTTCAATTTACCAGGTGAAGGTTCATGCCACCAACAGCAAATATGAAAATATGGGTTCAAATATTTCGGTAGAAACTTCGGGATTAGGTGAGAATTAAATCCACTCATTAAACTTGTTGATATAAATTATGTGGACTATTCAAAGACATATATTTATAACGGCGAACGATAGATGAATTAAGATTATGCTTGTACTTTTTATTAGTGCTCATTACTAATTATGATAGGTCTGAGAAAGGAATACTAAAATTCTATGCTATCAAGTTCACTAAGTATCAACTCAAACAATATCCACTAGAAGATACTAGAAGATATCAATTTGAAGTGTTTTTATACTCTTCTATTATTAACTTTGTGATTTCACTGTTTCCTTAGCGATAACTGGCGTAATTTGATTTTGAATTCAGAGGGATTCATTTAGGTAGCTAAGCTATGTTATATGATGCTACAAAATGCTTGCGCTTTTTTCAATTATTTGTTCTTCACCTTCCTACTTCTGTGAAATTATTGCAGGATATATTATAACTATCCAACAATTGCAATTTTCTAGAGTTGTTAATACCTAGTTATTCCATCTAATTGGATCAGAACACAAACCAAAATATCAACTATTTTTGTTTCACCTAATTATTTTGAATATTATGCAATAAACATCTTATCCCCATTTTCTTGAGATGTCTCACTTGATGCAACGTCTGAAATCAATGAGGGTATTAAAATCTCACATCATTTACTTCATTCAAATACAGGCTTTCAATTTCAGCATATATATATATATATATATATATATATATATATATATATCTATATATATATATATTTATATTTTATATCTATATATATATATATATATATATAATATATATATATATATATATATACCTATATTTTGATTTAATATATATCCGGGAGGATGATTAGAAAAGCATAAATTCAACATATGAACCCTTTTAGTTACGACCAACATCTTGATTATTTCAACTCAACCTCAAGCGAATACTGTTGAAAATATCTAGACTGCAAAGGATTGAAGTGAGACAGCGTCACGATTTTTCTAGATACTCGTCAGTATCATTATATCAATTATTGATCGCAATGATCAAATTAATGTCTATTGATTGGTTCTTCTCTGACTAGTGGTGACAACTCCGATGGACGACGTCCTCGCGTGTTTTTTAACACACACGTTATTCTATCTATAAGATTCATAATCATTATGACATTGCAAGAATGAATATGTGATAAACCGAAACAGCTGTCTATGACCTCTATCATTTGCAGTGGCCATTCTGATGTTTTTAACGATATCTGCTTAAGGTTGAGTGCAAATATTCGAGATGTTCATTGTACAGGCTGTCCCATTTTCGATGTCCTTACGGGGTAACTCGCTCATTTTTAAAGATATATTTGTTTACTGCGCCGAACGATCTATCAAAGTAATATTCGTCTTGACTTGACATTAAAAAAAAATTATCTAAATACAGGGCTAATACTTAAAATTTTATACAAGTATTATATATTTTTGAAAAACGCAAAACATTTATGTTTTGAATATGGAAAAATATACAGTGTATTCCATTTAAAAAATTATAACATTGGGTTATATCTAAACAATGACAGCTCAATCCAGAAATCTGACTACGCCACTGGATTCTACGTAAAAAAGTGTATAAAAAACAGTTTTTACTTTTTCTATAAGTTGAAAGACAGCTATGATACAGGAGGGGGACCAAAATGCAATATTTTCAACTTCGCCCTGTATCTCAAAAACGAAGCAAGCTATGAAAAGTTTGTTTACGGTATCGTGAGATTAACAAAAAAGTAGCCAACGTTCGCGAAAACCACAAATCTCTATCTTTAAAAATAAGAGAGTTACCCCGTAAGGACATCGAAAATGGGACAGCCTGTACAGAGTGGTCCAAATTGGACACTTTTGATAGGAAACACCAATTTGTAGAGGAGTTAGAGAAAAACTAGCCTACATGCTACGGGATCGATTTTTGTGAGAAAATGAATGCCGAAAACCGCACATTGATATCTTGACTTGTTCGAAAGATACAAGGTTTTTCAATTTTTTGCATTTCCGACCCAACGCCGTAACTTGTTTATTTTTGAATATTTCTTGTTTCTGTGAAAACATTCTTTTGAAAGGAATCCAATGGTGTTCCTAGTTTTTTATTTAAAAAAATGGTTTTGAAGCTATAACATAAACTTGTAATTTTTCTCATGGACCACCCTATATTTTTTTACATATTCGTGTTGAAAAGGAAATTCTCTTTTCAAATATATAATATATAATAGTTGCTACTTCTCTTTGAAAACTTTCATTTTGTGGCTGTTTTCGAATTATTTTAGATGAATTTTCAAAATCTGGGTAGCGATGCCTAAATACGAAACAAAATAGTTCTACATTACAGCTGTTAAAGAGAATAATTAGTGCCTATTTTGTAATAACGCATAAATTTAATCAAAAAATAGAATAACAAGAATAACAATATTTTTAAACTATTTACAACATGTGTTCGAATTGAGCACCATTTAAATCAGAACATAATAATTGTCTTCACTTCCTAACATTATTGAGAGCATAAATCAATTCTATCGCAGGTACTGAACGAAAGGCATGTCGCACTGCTGCTTCCAACGCTTCTCGGGAATCAGGATAGCGTTTATATGTGAGGTCCTTTATTCTTCCCTAGAGGTAAAAATCTGGAGGCGTAAGATCGGGGGATCTTGCCGCCCAATGAACAGGACCCCGGTTGCCAAGCCAATTATTGTCCGTAAATATTTAATTTAAAAACGTCGTTATGATGTGTGCGTTATGACAGGGTGTCCCGTATTGTCGGAAGTATACGTCTCCAATTTGTTGTAATGGCAAATCATCCATTATTGGTTCAACAAATTCCCGCAATATTTCCAAATATCGCGCTGCCGTAAGGTTACCCTCATAGATATAGGGACCGATAAACCTTCCTCTAAAAATACAGACCCAAACATTGAAAATGTATCGGCCTTGATTTTGTGTCTCCACTATAATATATGGATTTTCCAAAGTCCAATTGTAGGAATTGTATCTATTAAAAATACCAGAGCTGCTAACGCATGCTTCATCAGTCCATATGATATTCTGTCCAAAGTTTGGGTTTTCAGCAGATTTTCCTGAATACCATTGGCAAAATTCGAGCCGGAATTGTAGGTCATTTGGTAGTAACTGGTGAACTTTTCTTACTCTATACGGTTTGAATTAATTTTTTTTTAGAATTCGCTTTGTGGTAGTCTTTGGAATACCTGTATTTAACTGCATTTTGCGAAGTAAAATATTGGGTTGGTTTTGTATTTTCCCAAAACCGTTATTTCTTCTAACTCTCTATCTCTATTTCTGACTTCGTAAACTTTTGTCCTTGGTTTTGAAAAAGAACCGCAATTAACTAGGTTTTGCTGCAATCTAGTGAACATATATTCAGGATATCGGTCAAAGTAAAGATTGCTGGCAGCCTGAGCATCTTCATGTGATTCCCAATAACACTTTAGCATATCATATTTTTCGTAATTTTCATACATTTTGAATTAATAGGCACACAAGTATTCTAGTAAGTTCAAAAGTCAGTTCAAAGAAGCACACTAAACTTGTTATGTAAACTGCATTTATAATAATTGTTTGACAGTACGCATAGACTGTAGTTGCTAAGGTAATGTGTTGCATATTCAGGCATGGCAACCCAGATTTTGAAAATTCATCTAAAATAATTCGAAAACAGGCACAAAATGAATGTTTTCAAAGAGAAGTAGCAACTATTATATATATTTGAAAAGAGAATTTCATTTCAAACACGAATATGTAAAAAAATATAGGGTGGTCCATCAGAAAAAATACAAGTTTATGTTATAGCTTCAAAACCATATTCTTTAATAAAAAACTAGGAACGCCAATGGATTCCTTTCAAAAAAGTGCCTGAAAAATGTTTTCACAGAAACAAGAAATATTCAAAAATAAACAAGTTACGGGGTTGGGTCAGAAATGCAAAAAATTGAAAAACACCTTGTATCTTTAGAACAAGTCAAGATATTAATGTGCGGTTTTCGGCATTCATTTTCTCACGAAAATCGACCTCGTAGCATATAGGCTAGTTTTTCTCTAACTCCCTTAGAAATAGGTGATTCCTATCAAAAGTGTCCAATTTGGACCACTCTGTACATTCATAAGCCATCCCTACCAGGAGAATTATACAATGAATTTCTGTTTTGCAGCGGATGGACCTACATATATTTCAAAATATATTTTCTTTGAAAAAATTGAATGTATTCAATAACGTTTCGTGACAAAAATTATTGACGCTTGCTTGATCAAAATTGTTGAGTCATTGTATATTTTTTTTACAATGATAATTCCAGCTTGTTTAACATCAACACCTATTTTAAATTGAATATTCGAAGCTGTTACTTGATGGCAACCTATTTAAATCACAAATGCAATAACATCTCTCATTCTGAAGGACTTTTGCCGATATTTTCAAACGCTAACTTCCAGACTGTGTCCGAAGAAGCCCTAATATAATCAAAACTTTCACCACTAGGTATATAATGAAATTTAATGTGAACTCTTGAAAACCATTGTTTCCATATTCATTATATATTCTTTAGTTTTCTCATTGATCTAAATTACTGCTGTTTTCTTTATTTTTGATGCAATAGTTACGTAAAGTTACGTAAAGCAGATCAATATTTATCAAATCGAATGAATGAATCAAAGAAAATCGATGATTTTTGAGTTTTTCATCAGAATTTTATAGAAGAGCAGCATTATCTCAGTTAATTAGTAGATAGAGTAATTTTTATTTCATCAATTCGAAGTGCTTTACGTTTATTTTGGAATTAAGGTTATAAAAGTTCTGCGATATATTGTCATTAATTGGTTTGTTGTTACCGCAGGCTGTCTATTTCTTTTGAGGTTTTGTTTTTATATAGTATTTGCCTTAAAGTAAGGTCTAATGAATTTCAATTATTTTCAAGACAAATTTATTGGTAATGAAGGACTGGAAAAAATTAATTTCACTATAGCAAAAATAAACCAAACATCGGCAGTTCTGATAATAAAGAACTTAAATTGTACAAGCCTTCAAGGACCCTTGCAAATATCATACCAATGTAACTGTACAGACCATTGGTGCAATGAGAAAAAGAAAAAGTTTGGTGATATGGATGCACAGCAAGGAATCACTATCAAGGAACTGCAAAGTTTTTGCACTTACAACTGTAGCATATCATTCTGTCGTTCTGATAATTGCATTAAAATGTTGCACGGTTCTTTTCGGACAAATGCTTCGGGTAAGTAAATTTGCTAAGCATGTTCGTTTCATAATATTTTTTCAATTTTATCTGTATGCTTATGAACACAAGTCAATATGTATTTCTCTGAACACTGAAACAAGACCATATAAATCATATATCAAATGGAAGAAAACATTCAGCTAAACGTTCACAACGGGTATATTGTTTGGATGTGATGCAAAATTTGTTCCACCAATTAATATCAATTTCAAATTTTGGATTGATTGGGCCGATACTTGGTGTAAATTAATAAACATATTAAAACAATGGTGAAAAATGACAATTTACACATTTGTTATAAAAAAAATAACGCATGACGCACGTTTCGGTGGAACTTCACCTTCTTCAGATGCTAATGGCAAACTAACTATGATTCTCTGTTATATCGAAAACAAGAAATGACAAATTATGTAGGAGGGGTAAATAGAAAGATGGTTACAAATAATTATTAGAAAAGGAAAAACCAATTCTGAACTGCTAGTCAGGTAGTTCGGTAATTTTGAAAAGATTAAGAAGGGGGCTTGAAGTATGATCGATTTGGCTATTCAATAGAAGACCGGAATGCTTGTATTTATTTATCTGTAATGATTCTAAAAATTTAAGTTTAGTTCCCTTACTTTCAGTATTTAATATTTTAAAATCGAAATCGAGTGTGTGATTTTCTTGGATTTAATGGTTTGCATAATGTGAATCCGACTTCTGATTAACAAAGTTACGTTTGTGTTCTGAAATTCTAGTTTGAAAACTTCTGAAAGTTCTACCAATGTAAAACTTATCACAATCGCCACAATTAATTTTATAAACTCCTGATTCATTATCTTTATGAACATTTGATTTATTATTTTTTATATGATTTCCTAAATTATTACCGTAACGATGAGCAATGTTAATGTTGTACTTAGATGAGAGAGACTTAAGTTTTTTACTTGAATTACCGATGAAAGTGAGGCTGTTATTTATTTTTTATAATAAATGTGTTAATTGTTATTTTTATAATATCAATTTCAATAATTATCGTCTTACTATCCCTGAACTATTCTGGCTTCCAGAGAAAGAAATATAATTATCAGAACCAAGTCTAGAGAGCAGCATGAAAATGTTATACTTCATCGGAAATGGCTCTTTTTTCAAATGGCTAAGTTTTCTTTGAATACATTAGGTAATACTATAATTTTTTTCAAGGGGATGATGGGACACAGGCGAGTATTCGACTGTGTCCCATCATCTACCCTCATGGGATCGTAATCTAGTACATTATCCAGCAGAATGTATAATTTTGAATTGAAATTATTGGACAATCCCAACACCCATATCTTATTCGGGATTCGTACCCGGTACCGTCTGTGCCCTAGACAATTTCCCAACCATCCGGACCATAGACGGTTGATCTATAAAAGTTCGTATATAGACCGTGAGCTAGCGCACATGAATTTGGAGTCATCGATAAATGTCTGGCATTTAGAGGTATGAAAAGTGTATTTCAGTTAATGCAAATAAGCTTGGTTTTAAGGGCAGACCCGTGTTCGAAAATTTGGAAAATTAATTTTTCTTTGCATAAATAAATTAATAAAATAAAGTTCGTATATCAAATGATGATCGAGCTCATTGAAATTACAGATTTATAAATTAGGGACAAAATATCACGTTCGCAACCAAGATCTTAAAGTTTTGGGTGACCAAAAAAAAATAATTTCCATTTTGAGAGGGAATAACATTTAATGTGCTATAAATCAATATAGTAAATATTCGGATGCCAACTCATATATGGGACAGTGGTCTATAATATGAAATTCTCTTTCACAGACCGTATCTAATTTATGAGCCACTCCAAAAATAATAATTTTATTTCTACTGTTCTACAAAGATTGAATATAATGTCGAAAGGAGCTTAGATAATCGATTCATGGTATTCACTAATAACAAGGGTTTAAACAAACTCTAACTGTTTAGCCATATTTGTACAATATCCACAGATAAAATACGATTGCATTCTCTTCTTTTTAGAGAAGCGAACAAGTTCCTTTTTCTCTTCTCCATTTTCTTGTGATAATGGGGTTTTTGCACATATGTCGGTTTTTTGACTAGTAGTGTACATGTGTTTGTGTTTATCGCCCACCTCAAATGAAACTGATTAGTGACTGAGAGACCATCCGACAGACTCACGAGCTAGAACTATTTTTTACAAGAGACGATTCCGATGTCAATAGTTATATAGCTAACGCTCATATATGGTACGCTTGGTAGCGAACGTGATATTGTACATTGACTCAATTTTTTTGAAGGAACCAATTCACAGTGTGCAAAATTTATACTCAAAACGATTTCAATGATTTCGCAGAGTCCGTAAGCGTCTCGTCTCTGTGGAAAACAAGGCTATAATTGATTCGGTTGAGATGATGGTGTAAATCTGAGAAGTTTTATAGCCTTAAGGAAGAAAGCTTCATAACCATCAAGTTGGCATTTGTTCCAATGATAAGAAAAAGTATATACATATTTTTTCATTTCAGAACTGAACTAAAGCTTATTCATTTTAAACTTTTTATGTTTATGAATCATACATGATAGATTCAGATTCATTATAAAAACATTATTTCTATAAAAAAATATTTCTGTATAAGAACTATTATATATATATATATATATATATATATATATATATATATATATATATATATATATATATATAATATATATCAATATAGCTGACTTCTGATTTCACAGAAAACGATATCAAAATTAAAAATTCAAATGGAATACCCTATATATTTTCACATATTTTAATTCTGAGGCTTCAAATACATACATTCCATCTGTCAAATGTCAATTCTAGCGGCCGTTTCAATTTTGTTTTTCATTTTGTTTTTTTGATCATAGATGGCTGCAACGTCGTCTAAATTATAAATAATTAATTTAAAATATCGCCCAAAGTAATAATTTCAGAAAAAATTGATTTTCGTGAAGTTTGTTAACGATTAAATTCTTTTTCGAACAAAAACTCAGTTTTTCAAATAGAAACACACATGGGCCACCCGGTATATCAAAAAGCTCCTTCAAATTCCTTCAAAATGACTCACACATCAGTTTTCTCGATTTCTAAATAACGAAGTATTTATTAAAACTCTTATTCTTATCAGTACCTTTGCTCCTGAGACCGACCCTGTTTAAACAATAATAAGAATATTTCGCAGTAAATTATTTAATTGAAATTTCATCTATCTATAAGCAATTATGTGTTCGAAATGATTACCTTCTTCTTCAACACAACATGTACTCTCCTTATAAAATTATCGTGAACATTTTGGGGTATTTCTGGTGTAATACTATTGAATGCTTCTCTTACCCTATGTTCAAGGTTATCCAGAGTTGATACTCTGGTGTAGCGTAGACTTTGTTTTTGATATAGGCCCACAGAAAATAGTCTATACATGTAATGTCCTCGGATCTTACGGGACCGTCCGTGCCAATCCAGTGGTGTCCAAACCGTTCATGCAAATAGTCGGTTACTAATCTGGCATTGTGAGCCCCACATCCGTCCTGCTGAAAATACATATCTCTTCTTTCTATCAACGATAAATTGTCCAAATCACTTTCAATTTGATGCATTAAAAAATAAAAATATCTTTCACATTTCAATGGCTCATCAAAGAAATTTGTCCAAAAATATAATTATCTTTTATTCCAGCCCATACATTAAAACCAAATCTTTCTTGATGATTTCTCTCTCAACAAGTGCAGATTCTCCTTGGCCCAATATCTGCATTTATTTCTATTGAACATTTCATTATTAGTAAAGCGACACTCATCGGAAAATAAAAATTTTTCATGGAAACTCGCATCGTAATGGTAATTTTTTAATACCAAGTTACAAAATTGCACTCTGCTAGGACCAGCATCTTCGTATAGGTGTTGATGCAGTTCATATCTATAACTTTTATATTTATATTTTATCAAAATATTGGGCACGGACTGGTGACTTATTCCTGAACTCTGCCCAATTTCCCTGGTAGATGACGTAGAAGCCAAAATATCTATTTCTGTATCTTGATTAATAACTAATTCAACTTCATTATCTGGATCATCCATTTTCCTAAGTTGAATCTCAACTTTTGAAAACTGACGTCGGTTTGGATGATTTCTTTCGGGAAAACGTTCGGCATACAGAAATGCTACCTGAGTGACATTTTTCCTGCATTCTCTGTATATTAACAACATGTCAACTTTCTCATTCTGTGTATAACGAAAGAGATTTTCCATTTTAAATATTAAATCTAATGGTTAACTACTGAAACTATTAAAAGATGTTCTGAATACCTTCACACTCAATGTTCAATGAAAAAATTGTATTTATTTGACAGCTTCAAAATAAATGAGCATCATGGTTTTCTTTGATTTTTGTTTAAATCTATTATACACGTATTACCTTTTGCATATCATGAACAACATTCAACTGAAATAAATAAGTAATTATTAAGACAGCAAAATCTAGTAAAATCAGCAGCAAACTTAGTTTATTTTTTTCATTAAACGTGTAAAGTACTCTTTCCAAAATTTTTCATATTTCGTAAACAGGGTCGGTCTCAGGAGCAAAAGTATCAATGAGAATAAGAATTTTCATAATTACTTTGTTATTTAGGAAATGAGAAAACTGATGTGTGATTCATTTTGAAGGAATTTGAAGGAATTTGAAGGAGCTTTTTGATACACTGGGTGGCCCATGTATGTTTCTCTTAAAAAAACTGAGTTTTGGTTCGAAAAAGAATTTAATCGTTAACAAACTTCACGAAAATGATTTTTTTTAATTATTACTTTGAGCGAAATTTTATATCAATTATCTATGATTTAGACGTTATTGCAGTCATCTATGTTAAAAAAAAAACAAAATTGAAATATATATATATATATATATATATATAAATATATATATATATATATATATATATATATATATATATATATATATATATAAAAATATATATATATATATTTATATACATATATATTTATATATATAAAAACATATATATATATATATATATATATATATATATATATGGAAATGAAGGTCTTAAATCAGCTCACAATTCCTTTATTACTGGTTACCGGTTTCCTAGCACTTCATCATCAGAACAAGACTGATCAAAAAAGATAAAACAAGGTAAACATCGAAAATAAGAGGAAAAATCAATAACAATAAAGAACAATTGACCCTTATTCAACAAACAAGGATTGACAAATCCAATAGTAACATGTCTACACATGTGAAATATCCAAGGCTATAAGAACTCTATAAAAAAAATCAAAAAACTGAGAATAACAATATTTAAGGTAGATATTTTTTAGAACAAAAATTAGTGCCTTATAATGTCTCTAGTCAATACATAGAAGGGATTTGAATAATTTTTGACACTTCATTGGAACAGAATTTTTTCAATTTTAATTCCGTATGTTGTTCGTATTAAATGTTGGGGATTGATGCCAACATTACAGCAAGTTAGGTATGATTGGTCAATTATTGACTACATTATTAATACTTTCCGAGGGACAAATTTCATTGGTTTTGGACAAATCTTGTTTTGATATGTGAGTATTTGATTTATAATACAATTTTAGTTAATTCATAAGAGATCTTTTATTATAACTGAATATTATGAAGGTTAATTCTCGTGTTAATTTCAATTATTGTCTTACTTTGATGTACTACAGAATATCTACCTTAAATATTGTTATTCACAGTTTTTTTTAATTTTTTTTTATACAGAGTTCTTATAGGTTTGAATATTCCACATGTGTAGAAGAATAGGTTTGAATATTCCACATGTGTAGACGAATAACTATTGGATTTGTCAACCCTTGTTTGTTAAATAAGGGTCAATTGTACTTTATTGTTATTGTTTTTTACTCTTATTTTCGATGTTTACCTTGTTTTTTTTTATCAGCTATGGTCTGATGTTGAAGTGCTGGGCACTTCAACCGGTAACCAGTAATAAAGGAATTGAGAGCTGATTCAAGACCTTCATTTCACCAGTTTAAATTTATTTTCTCACAATATGGGTTCCACCACAGTTAATATATATATATATATATATATATATATATATATATATATATATATATATATATATATATATATATATATATATATATTTATATTTATATATAAATATATAATTATATAAATAAAAAAATATATAAAAACATATATATTTATATATATATATATATATATATATATATATATATATATATATATATATATATATATATATATATATATATATATATATATATATATATATATATATATATATATATATATATATATATATATATATATATATATATATATATATATATATATATATATATATATATATATATATATATATATATATATATATACCTATATATATATATATATATATATATATATATATATATATATATATATATATATATATATATATATATAAATATATATATATATATATATATATATATATATATATATATATATATATATATATATATATATAAATATATATATATGGAAATAAAAAAAATTAAATAAGGAGAGAAAGCTGGTATGCCTAACGAATCGCATATCGTACAACTGTTTTGAAATCTTAAGTAGCATATGTCATTGTCTATTTCTGTTATGAGTGAATTGATATAGTTCAGATTGCCAATATCCGATATTTTGTTCATGTATTCAGGGAATTGTGCAATTCGTATTATTTCCAAAATTTATTATTATTTCTAAAATTGATCTTGTTCTCTCCTTCTTGCATTTGTCTAAGATGATGAACTTACCACTGTCGAGCTCCATATTGTATATGTTGCAACATGCAGTGAAATCAGTGCCATTCATTCAAATGACTATAAAATGGCTTATTACCTTCAACTCTCAAAAATATTTCGACGAACCTACTGATATGCTGCGAAAGCTCAATAGATAAACATTAAATGGTATAGGCACCCAATATTTGAACTTTTTACCAACGCCCAAATACATCAATATGAAGCATAATGTATATATATATATATATATATATATATATATATATATATATATATATATATATATATATATATATATATATATATATATATATATATATTTATATATATATATATATATATATATATATATATATATATATATATATATATATATATATATATATATATAATATATATATATATATATATATATATATATATATATATATATATATATATATATATATATATATAAATATATATATATATATATATATATATATATATATACATATGTATATATCGATCGATATCTCAGAAACCGAATGCAGGAAACATTGAAAAATTTGGAAACTAGCTAGATATCTTGGGGCCTATTCAGCTAAAATATTTTCATTTATTGGGCATATCCGGTTATACCGGAAATAGACCCTAAGTCGCTCATTTCAAATCGGACACCCTATATAATATTACATTTTTGAACTCTACCCAAGATTTCAGGCAAATTTTATGTATCATGTCTTATACCTAAGTCTGAGCGTTATTGACATATTTAAGTTTTTATGTCCAAACTGTCGATTGCAAAAACTAATATAATTATCAATTGTTCCTATAAGGAAGCCTTCATTACTTTTTTTGAGTTGGTATCCTTGCTAAGAAGGACTTACTTTAATAGATTTTGTATAATATTTGGACAACTGATCATACAGGGTGTTCAAAAAATTTGATTCGAAAAGAGATTGAGAAAACTGCTTGAAGTCAATTTTTTCAAATGGAAACCCCTCTTTTTTTTATTTGTAGAAATAAGCATCAAAAATCAAGGTAACTTTGTTCAAAGTTAATTATACCTCAAATTTTTAATTTTCGAAATATGGCAAATTTTATATTTTTATATGGCGGTTTTGCATTTAATCAACAATAAACAATTAGATCAAGGATAGCCACGATCGTATTTGACATTTCAGATCATCGTTATGATACCCTGATTAAATTATACAAACAGAGATTATTCAAACTTATAAAAAACAATATCATAAAGTTATTTCAAGAACATGTGATACATTTGTGACACCATATCCTCGAAAACAGAATCACATGAATTTTGAAGTTGACTATTTACACAACTTGCCCCTGGCTGATCTTCGAAATCTTTTCTATTAACATTATGGGGGCACCTCCACATAACGCCCATTTAGTATATAATTATCTGGATAACATATTTTATGATCAATGGATAGCCAACAAGAGACCAAATTTTTGGCCACCTCGCTCTCCAACCTATTAGTACTAGATTTGTTTTCATGGGGAACAGTGAAAAATAACGTGTATAACACCACAGTGAACACCATGGAATACTGCATGGGGCGATTAAGTACAGCATTTGAAGACCTAGACCACCAGTCAATAAGAAGGGCCACCTATGAAGAATTGTCTATAAGTTCAAAGACACCAATTCGAACATTCACTCACACAATTTTTCTAACATTTCTATTTCCAGTTCATGATATCAATATTTTTTAGTTAATAACTGGTTTATTTCTGTACATTTTTCCTTTGCGGGTCCAAAGTTCTTCAAGGTTTTTATAATTCCTCTTATAGTATTTGGAATTGTTTCTTTTTTTGAGGATATCGTGTCATAAATGTATCACATGTTCTTGATATAACTTTATCACATTGTCCATAAATAATAAATGAGTTCAAATCTTCGTTTGTATAATATAACCGGGGTGCCACTACGATGATTTGAAATGTCAAATGCAATCGTGGCTATCCTAGATCTAATTGTTAAATGGATTAATACAAAATCGCATATTTATATATAAATATATAAATATATATATATATATATATATATATATATATATATATATATATATATATATATATATATATATATATATATATATATATATATATATATATATATATATATATATATATATATATATATATATATATATATATATATATATATATATATATAAATATATATATATATATATATATATATATATCAGTGGCGGCTCGTGAGGTTTTGGTTTGAGGAGGCTACAAGAGGTGTTAAAAATACACCATAGCCGAAAATTTTTAGGATTTCAAGGTCAACCGCCTTATAATTTAAAGAAAATCAAAGTAAAACAAGCACCCTGAGCTATTAATTTGAGACCTACAACTCCTATTTACAATATTCACAAAAATTCTTCTCAGCCAATTAATCAATTCATCTATTCATCAAATTTTTTCTTTCACATAATAGGTACCTACCTACCTACTTAACGAATTTTTTAACAGCTGGTGAGAGCAAATAAAAAGTTATTATATATTTTTGAAGATTAGCGGGATTCTGCGATCTTTAACGTTAGCAAAATGATCTATAATATCCTCATAAAATTTTTTATCTTTCGCCAAAAGTTTTACCAATTCCTTTTCAATAGACAACAAACTAATATTTTTCAAACGATCCTGGCTCATTGAATTTCGTAAATAAGTTTTAATTCTCTTAAGAGTGGAAAACGAGCGCTCTACGGAAGCCGATGTCACCGGGATAGAAACAATTAGACATAAGAGTTTATAAACTTGGGGTAATTCTTGATTCAAATCATTATCAAAAAGATATTTAATAGTCCTCACATGATTTTCATTGTGCCCCAAAATTTCATTGTCATTATAAACAACACACAGTTCACTTTTTATGGCCACCTTATCAAAAAAAGTGTATTTTTGACATAAATTTTCCAAACAGGTTATCTGGAAAATTAGCCGAAAATCCGGTGAACAAATTTTTATTGAGTAAGTCGAAGAAATGCAGTTCTTTCAAATCAGAGAACCTTATTTCTATTTGACCCCTAATAGTATCCAAAATTTCATAAAATATTTGCTTATAGTGAAGCTCCATATCTGCGTAACTGAATTTCTTTCGTTTTGGGCTAAATTGAGTCGTATCATCAGTAGTTTGAAATACAGAAAATAGTTTTTTAAAATAAACTTCTGCACGAAATTCTGAAATTTTTTCCAAAAGAAACTTGAGCCGATTTCGTGAGTAAATTACATCTGAAAACTTGTGCTGTAAGATTTGAAAAACTATTTCTGTTTGTTCAAAAATTAATTTAAAGATGTTTAAAAATTATATAAATTCCTCATCTTGTAAGTAAGATATTAATCCACGTGCTGTATTTAAAGTTACTTTATCGGTGAAAAATTCCTCACTTTCAACTAGGTATAGAATTAAATCCTCAAATAATAAGCGGCCCCAAACAGACATTTTCACTAGTTAAAAAGTAAACACTGCCAACAAAATAATTTATTTTTTTACCTGTGATCCGGTTAGGCATGGATTTCTCTCATATTTCCGTGTATTTATACCGCGGTTTTGTTTTCTGTTACGCTGCATCAAATTGTTTAATTCAGGGGTAGGTTTTTTTTGTTGTTATCAAATCTTTATCCTCATAACTTAGGGCACTAAAGTTATGGGATAACAAATATTCCACTAAGTCACCATTGAAATTTTTTGAAATTAATTTCAGTAATCAAACTTCACTATAAACAATACTCGTAACGCGAGTTGATTCCGGCGTTCCATTATTCAGACAGTACGAATACGAATTACGATCATACTACGATTCAATCAACGACTTTACTCGATGTCAGGGAGATTCTATAGTTGTGATTGGTCGACATTGTATAAGGCTGGAGTTTATCGGTGTTGCCATGTACATGTGTTTTGGTTTTCTATTTCAATGAAGTATTCATTCGGAGTATTTGTTTTTAAGTGGTGTGAGTTTGCTTTTCTGTGGCAGGCATAATGAACGTTGAGAATATACCTTTCTAAGCTTTCCGCAGCGTTGCCACAAATCTTGAAATGAATGAAATGCAGTAAATGTAAATACCTTCTATCTTAATTAATAAATTATATTATATAATGTAGGTTGAAAGGAAGGTAGGTGCATAAAATAATATGATTTTGATTAATATGAATATGCTGAATGCTGACTATTCAATATAATATATATATTAGTGATACACGGAATATTATTGAGGAGGCTTAGCCTCCTTAGCCTCCTTTGACTAGCCGCCCCTGATATATATATATATATACAAAAATTTATGTTGACGTATTTGGATGTTGGGAGAAATTCTTAATGTTCAGTGTATCTACCGTTTTTGATTATCTGTTGAGCCTTCACGACATACAAGTTGCTTCATCGGAACATCTATTGGAGACGTGCATATGATTTATGTTTCACTTCATGACACTAGTAGAATATATAGTAATATGGTATATTTTGACTTAGAATAGAGAATACAGTTTTAGGATTATGTGAAAATCCTAGTAGGTATGCTTCTAGAGATCCCTATGTAAGAATTTTCATAAATTTCAGATCCAAAAAATATAAGCGAAGTGCTAATATTTTCCAAAGGAGATCATTACATCAATTTAAAATGGTTACCACCATATCCACCGACAGGAAGCTTAACTTACCGAGTCATCACTAAAGGTGACCGTGAGAACACTCACGATTTTGACCCTTATAGATGTTCTATATGGAAAGATTATCATTGTGCTTATTTAACTAAGAGTATTTCCTATGGAAAAAAATATTCAATACAGGTAACTGACATTTTCATTGAATACCACGATTATAAAAAGAAGTTACAAATTTCAATGTTCAGTTGTATTTTTTTCGAAAATAATATATGAATATATATATATATATATATATATATATATATATATATATATATATATATATATATATATATATATATATATATATATATATATATATATATATATATATATATATATATTAAAAATTTCTCACTTCACCTTATTACCTGGTCATTTATATAATAAAGATTTGGTTTGGTTTTTGGTTGTTCCAGGTTCGTAAAAATACTTTAAATTACTAGATTAATTCGTTTAATAGACGTTTCAGGAGTAGTACTCCCTTCCTCAGTATCTAAAATATAAATATAAAAATCTCAATAGACCAACATTGACTACACAAATATTACACGTTTAACAGCTTACCTTAGTATAGACAATAAAATAAACATAAAAATAAACACATCTAGAGTATAAAACAATATCGTCAAACAATTATTATAATATATATTTGAAAATGAGTTTCTTTATTTTTCTGGAATGTCAATGTCAAACTTGGTGATGTATTAGTTCTTTTCTTATTCTTTTCAGTTTGACTTGTTTTTAAGAAACGGTAGGTAGAATTGACTAAGTTGTTTGATGTCTTGTCTGTCGTTCACTGTGTTCTCTAAATTTGTCTGTATATGGAACATTTCGTGTATTTCTCTATGTTTCTTGTTCCTTTGTGTTGTGTTTTTTTACGAACCTGGAACAACCAAAAACCAAACCAAATCTTTATTATATATATATATATATATATATATATAATATATATATATATATATATATATATATATATACTATAATATATATATATATATATATATATATTCAATTATTTCATTAATGGTGAAGTACTGGATAATGTTTGTAATATTAAGGATCTAGGTGTAATTCACCAAAGTAACGCTTGTCAGACCCATTATGCTTTATGGTTTATATTATATATTATATACATAATATATAATATAAACATATAATATATATATTTATATATATTTATATATATTATATGTTCTCCATCCAAGTTAACGCACATTCCGATTTTAGAGTCAATTTATTATAAATTTTTCAGATTCCTTGCATCTAAAATAGGTAATAGATTTTCTTATAAAGAGCACGAATACGCTCAATTTGCTTTATCCGTTAATTTGGCATCTATCAAATCCCTACATATATATCATGATATTTATTTTGTTAAAAAAGCATTAATGGGTCTCGTAAACTGTGAATGTCTTCTTGGGATGTTGACTGAAAGGTCCCTTATGAGCTAAGGCGCATAAGACCTCTTCTAGAGCATGGAACTCATCGGAATCATATTTATAACCATTTTTAGGTTAAGAGGAAAGTGGAACAAAATTGTTATGCCCACAGTTGTGCTACGTACTGATAACTTGAAAATATTCAAAAGGGAGCTCAAACTTATTGTTAATCGTTATTTCCAATGAGAGTCTATTTTGCCTACTAAAATTGTATATTGTTATATTCATATAATTATAATTTTGTATCACATGTTCTTGAAATAACTTTATTGGGCCACAAAGTTGTTTTAGTTATATAGTTTAAATTAGTCTACCGTTCGATAGATGGAGTACGAGTATCGGTTTGAATATTGTTCTTTTCCGTCACTCTTCACATTCCGGCCGATGTTACGCTTTTTTTATTCTATAAAGTTTATCTTTCATCGTGAGACATGTCACCAAGCTAGTTAGTCATGTACTTAGCGTACCCTGGCTAGTATTTGGGAGGTCTCGGGTTCAAACCCCGGGGCCGACTGGTCTGCCATGAGTTTTTCTCATGGTAATGTAAGTCACTGCTTGCAAACTTATAAGGCGAATGCTGGGCCAGTATTAATCCTCTGAACCCTACCCACACTTCCTATGTTCCATAAATATCCCGTCTCACCTATCCGCAGTGTATCCTCTGATCTGGCCGAAGGAGTTAATCCCAAACTCAAGCTGCCCGCCTCCCTGACACATACTTCAGGGAGGAATGAAACACGTGTGTTACCTTACCTTACGTGAGACAGGTTAGTATCTTCGTGAATTCGAGGAAATTATATAGTCATTAGAATTGTAGTAGTTATTATTAGATGTCGTAGTAGATTCTCTTAAAATCATAGATATTCGTTACATTAAAATCAAAGTGATAGATTTTCGAAATCCCTATTATTCCTTTTCTTTGACTGTTTACCTCCAACTAGATATCAGGAATCCGCCAGCACGCTGTATAGGGTAAGTTTAATCATACATCTTAACCCTATCGTACTTATAATTTTTTTGTAGTTCACAATTGTTTATCGTATAGTCTCAATTACAGTCCAAATTACATTAAATGTAGCTTTTTAATGACACTAAATAGGCCTAAAAGGAAAACTTTTACTGCCTAGGCAGAAACAGTTCACTTTTTCTGCCTAGGCAGTAAAAGTTATTGACTTTTAAATGAAAAAATGAAACAAAACTGATTTCATTAAAAAACGTCATCAGCGGTAAACATAGAAACGGAAAGCCAGTGACCTTTGATGAAACGCAATAAGTATTAAAATGAGTATAAAAAAGACGATTTTTCGTGAAATTAGAGCAAATTTGGAAAAAGAATTATATGTTTCACACGGCACAAAAGCAGATTTAATGCCTTGACTGGTGAAACACCAGCCGCGGCATTAAATCTCGTACTTTTCTGGCTAGTAAAACAAAAAACTATTATTTATATATATATATATATATATATATATATATATATATATATATATATATATATATATATATATATATATATATATATATATATTTATGTTTTTGTGAACACTGAAATTCTTTTTAAAAACAATCTTTATTTCTACAACTTATAAGATACAATTATGCTAGTAAACTTAATTTCTAATGCCTCTACATGGTCTTATATAAACTCGGTACCACTGCTGAGTCGGCATAGGCGTGATGCGCATGATGCAATCTTGCGTCATCTTCTTTAGAATGGCTGAAGGTCCATCCCATGTAAATATATATATATATATAGGGTTAAGTCGGGTAAGTTGACGCACCTTTCTTTGTAACGGTGAAAAGAGCACTAAATCACATATGAGAATATCGAATATTTTACAAACTAAGGATAGTGAACAGAAGAAAACAAGTATAGGTATATTAAATAATTCATGTGGGTGACATGGCGCACACACAACTTTTTAACTAACCAATGGAAATTATTTATTCGGGAGGAAAACGGAAAATAAATTTATATTCAAAATAAAATAAATATAAAATAAGTGTTGAACTCATAAACTACTAATCTCATTTGCGTTTTTCACAAATAGGACTCTTATTTATGAAACTCATGCAGCCTTTATGTAACCATCGACGATAAACTATGCACTCAATTTTGAATGTGGAGAGGATGGGACTTATGGAATCTAACATTTTGGCAGGAGTATTTTCTGTATTTTCGACAGTATAATTGTCTGTAATATTGAATGCATTATTACCTGCTGATTGGTGAATATTGAGAAAGGCATAATCTGGAATAGCAAGTCTAAAGGAAAAAAATCCTATCCCTCTAAAGCTGGGCACATCATTTCCAACTGTCACTAATCTGAAAATTAAAAAGTACCACCACGTAGTGATTACTTCCGAAATACATGTGATATATGAAGCTGGGTCGGTTAGTTGGAGCGCACCATCTCATCCGGCAGTGCGGGTCAGATGACTCGTGTCGTCTCACCCTTAAGGGAGAATAACACTTAGCTCTAACTTATTATTTAAATTCGCATTCAAGGCGTTATTTCAAGGTTGAATATAAAGAACAATTAATAACAGAAATCAAATATTCTACTACGAGGATTTAAGACAATCAATACTTGTCGGACGGAACGGAAATAGATTGATCAATACCCTACGTACGATGATTTCCGACAATCAATACTTGTTGGACGAAACGGGAAGAGACTGGTCAATACTTAGTCTCAGAAATTTGTCGGCAATCAATACTTGCCGACGGACAGGATTTGGACTGGTCAATATCCAGCCTGGGAGCAAGAGAAAGTTCAGAGGAGTCAGTACCTCCCAAGAACTGCCTTATGCATTATCGGTGCTCGGGTTATATAGGCTGCGGCTTGCCCCTCCAGTGGAATAACCAGCTTGCGCATAACGAACGTTGGTGCTCGAGCAACAACGTTACACCCCTTCCACTTTGAAAAAAAAATTAAAACATTCTATATTATAATTTTTTTTTGTATATGAAAATAGTAACTAAAAAAAAGTTCTATGATAATAATTTATGATACAGAAAAACTTATAAACTTAAAAAAAATCAGTTCAACCATTTGATTTCGTTCGGCATCTTGATCCTTATCACTCTTCCATTGTTGCAAACAACGCGATATTTCTTCGTTGTGCCGTTTTACAAATGGTCTGGAATCAAACTTTGCGAGTCTTCCGTTGAACACTCCACGTTTTTATCTCCCGGAGTGTTGATCGCTTGTTCTTCTTTTGGGGTCTCATCTTCTCGTTAGGCGTGGCTGTTTGTAGGATATTTTTGTTGTCTGGAGTCCCGAACAGGGTTCTGAATCTATTCATAATTCTTTCGGCTTGCTTTCCTGGAGTTGTCGGAGGAGATGATAGTTCTCCGAATATTCTCATTTGGCGTGGACTAACACCTAATGAGCTAACATTGACTGATATGTCGAGTACGTCATTTTGGTAGTCCATGGCTGTGATCTTCAAACTGAATTATGGCCTTCTTATAGTTATGTGAGCGACAGGAGAGGGATTTATATTGTTGTTGAGGTGGGGGCATCTCTGTTTATGATTGGTTTAAGATCCTTGACATCCGCAGTCTCTGTTTTCCTGCAACTAGGCATCTTTAATCTGCAAATTACTGGCGAAATTTTGTCCTGTACTATGTATGGTCCGTCGTATTTGGAGCTAGTTTACTCGCAAACGCATTTGCAGCTGAAGACAGTTGATGATCTTTTTTCATAACCCAATCACCTTGTTTCGGAGACCACTCCCTTCTTCTTAAATCATAATGCCGTCGTTGTGTTTTGAAAGCATATTCCATGTTGGTTCTCGCCAGTCTTCTCATATCCCGGAATTTCTTTATATTTTCCGCGTATTCAGTTGTACTCAATTCTATCGTGTTAGTTTCGAGTCTTACGTTATCAATTTCTCTTCCAAAATTTAGCATTGCCAGGGAAAACCCTATCGTGTCATTTTTTGAATTTGAGAGTGACTGCAGTTGTTATTTCAGATGTTTAACTTGTTCCGCTAATGAGTTCGTCGCCTCTGGAAACTTTGGTAATTTTTTCCGTTGCTCCGGTAGATGCTTCAATGTGTTGACCGACACGAGCCCGTCACTCGTCAGTTCTACCACTGGTATCGAGACCGAAACATGTGACGTCCTTTCTTCGGATTTGCTCAGGCGCCAGACTATTTTCCCTTGATTAGGCGTCACCCTATTCGAACCTCCACCTAGTAGTGGAACGGTTCGAGCCCTAGTAGATTCAGATGGAGATAAAGGGGTTCAATCGTATTATATTAGTATGCTTTACACTATTCTACTAGAAGGAAAGTTAAAACACAATTACAGATAAACTTCTCTATTAATAAATTATATACAATGGTAGCGATGAAAGGCGGTGATACATGTAAAATCGCCTACAAACGGTAAACAAGCGGTATCTATGTAGAATGAGAGAGAGGTGAGATGAGAGAGAGAGAGAGGATGAAAGCGGAAGCGTGTGGTTAGTACTATTACTAAGAAGCGAGAATGAATAAGCGGTTTCGTGCATAAATACATAAATAACGGTCACACGACGTGATTAGATACTCAGTAGCGTGCTTAGCTATTACTGCGGTCCCGTGAGGGAATAGGAACGGATAATACGGTCTGGCACAGGTTACGCTTCGGCATCCGTTATTCTAATGGCATTTCAGCGTGTTGTTACAAAGATGCAATCACTACCCCAGCATCCGCTGCAAGCATTTATTGTATCTGCCACAGCTTTGCAGAGTTGTGTACCCAGTGTCCACTGCAACACAGAACACCACCGAGCTGGTCGTTAGACTCTGCTGTGCCCCCCTAAGTTGGACGCAGAAAAGGTCTGACGGGAGTACAGGCACTACTCCAGCATCCGCTGCACCACTTTCAACTGCGAGGATAGATGTACCCAGTATCCACTGCAATACAGCCCCACCCTACCCAATTGATCGCCAGATGCCTTTCTATACGCTCTGTTTCTTCCGCCAGTGATCCGTAGCATCAGCTGCAAGATAACTGTCACAAGAAAACAGCGTACCTACGGTCAACCGGTATCGGATGCACCTCCCCTTCAACCAAATGCGGGCACAGCGGTTTCGGCGCACAAATGGTTGATTTACCTGATTTGTCGTCTGACACTGCACTCACTGGACTAGTCACTACTAACTTCTACTTTATTCTACTTGACCACAACTACACTTTTCAACTTGACCCGCGGGACTGACTGTTCCGCCGTCCGCTCTCTCGTACCTACTCTCCGCGCTCCCACTACCACGTTGCGCTCCCACTACTCATGCGCATGTAGCCGAAGCAATACGCTCATCGTCCGTCGCATGCAACGTGCGCCGTTTGACTTCTGAACGATTGATTCCTTACAAACAATCCGCTTCTTTCTGCAATTTTATCTTGCTGAGTTGGTATATTCAACTGGTTCCTTGCGATCGGTTTCCTTGATTTGAGTCGTCGTCTGATAATTCCATCATTATTTTCTAATTTTTGCTCGGGCGCCAATTTTGTAACGGACTTTCCGTGTCGGTTTCTCCTGAATTATAAAGAAGGTATCTTAGATGCTATAAACAAATTTATTAACAGTAAATTAATAACAGAAATCAAATATTCAAATATTATGGCCCAGCGCGCATCGGCTTCTGCACCGATATCGATTCGCTGCGTCGCAGAGTTGGTATATTCAACTGGTTCCTTGCGATCGGTTTCCTTGATTTGAATCGTCGTCTGTTAATTCCATCATTATTTTCTAATTTTTGCTCGGCCGCCAATTTTGTAACGGACTTTCCGTGTCGGTTTCTCCTGAATTATAAGGACGGTATCTTTGATGCTATAAACAAATTTACTAACAGTAAATTAATAACAGAAATCAAATATTAAAATATTATGGCCCAGCGCGCATCGGCTTCTGCTCCGATCTCGATTCGCTGCGTCAATCGTACTTCCAGTGCGCAGGTAGTCCTGCGTCAGTCGGGGATGAAGCGAAGCTCAGGGTCCAGCACATCCCTGAGTCAGGGATGTGCTGGATCACTGCGTTCTTGGTTCTTAGGTCCGTGATTCTGTTTAATGTGATTCCGGGGACTGAGGTCGGTTTCGACACAGCCAGCCGGTCAACCTCGTTGGCCGCTGCAATCTAGTCAGCTCTCACCTGTCTGTTTTGAAGGAACGCTCATATGTCAATAATGTTGTTGTTGTTGGAAGATACGTGTATGTAAAATCTGTAACGTGTGTATCATCTCGTATATTTCCGTCTGTTTTTGTCATACTCCTATCTGTATCTATTCTTCGTCATAGTTAAATTCATGTTTGTTTGTTATTTTGTGCTCGGTTAATGCTATTGTGGCCTTCTTTGTATATTTGTGGGCGTTTGGGCTTTTTGTCTGCTGGAAATGGTGTTCACTTGGTTTTGTGGTTTATTCACTATTTCAAGGTCATATGGTTTTACCATGTTGTTCAACTTAAGAGAAACACTTTTTGAGAATGGTATGGAAATTCCTATTTTCACACTGACTTTCTTCGGATTTTGATTTTCTGTGTTGTATAGTCTATATGTTCTTTGTTTCAGAAATTTGGTAAGGAGTGTTCTAGGGTAATTTTTGACATAGAGTTGTTTTTAATTACTTAAGGACGTAGTTCTGGTGAGGTTGAGTTCAACGGTCGGTCTATGTAACTTATGATTATACCTGTTTTTCTGGTTTCAGTGATGATGGATATAAATAATAATGTAAGATTCAATCTGAGTTTGTTCCTTTATGTGCCAAGGGGTTAGGAGTTTATCTTTATGTTTTATCATTGTATATCTAAAACATTGAGTGTGCCTTCCTGTTGTTCCTCGACCGTAAATTTTAATAGTTCGTGGGCGCTATTGAAGTCATTTAGTATGCGTTCTATTTCTTCGTGATATATTGTTATAAGACAATCGTCCACTTATCTTCTGTACAAGGTAAGTATGTACTGTATTATTTAGTCTTCTATGTATTCCATTATAACCTCAATCGAAATTGGGTTTCCCTTGTTACACCCTTGACCTGTTTGTAAAAATTATTTTTGAATTGAAAATAACTGTAGTTTATAATGAATATTATTGTTTCTGTTAATCCGTTTCGTGGTGTTTCTGTGTATTATGTCAATTTATTCCAGTTTATATCGATTACTTCTTTTACTAATCCAGTAGGTATATTCGTATACCGTGATTGTATATCTAACGAATATAGATAGTGATTTTCTGATATTTTAATATTGTCTAGTTGTTCCTTTAGGTATACAGAATTTTTAATGTAGGTAGTATTCATTGCCAGTGACTAATTTCGATAAAACGTTAATAAACGTTTTGATTTATTGTATAAGCGGTGATTCTATGCAAGATAATATAGGTCGTAGCGGATGGTTCACTTTTTGTTTTACTATTGTGTATGGTCAAATCTTTCGCTTCTTGTGGTAATATATATTTTTATCAGCCAACTTTCGACTATCTTGTTATTCTCTCTTTCAATTGTGCGGGTCATGTCTTGTTTCCTTTTCTTATAAGTAGTGAAGTCACTCAGTAATTCGATAATTTTTTGTTCATAATCGTGTTTTGTCATTATGACAATTTTATTTCCTTTGTCTGCCCTAGTAATCAATAAATTTCTTATTATCTTTTTGTTTTGTTACAATTGGCCATTCAAATGTTATTTTTTTTGCATTCAAGCTTTTCATCTGGTTTGTTTTATGTATGTGTTAAGTGCCTGTGTGCCACTTTCGATCTATTTGATTTTGTTTTCCATTGTTATTTTCAAAAGCATACTTCAGACCTAAATTCAACGTGTCAGTCACATATTTGGATAACTTTGTTTGTGTCGTGTTTTCTACTGTGGTAATTATTGTTTCAATTGTTGTTTTTTGGGTATTGTCTCGTTATTAGTAGATCTATTTTTTATCGTGTATGTTCTTATGTTTGTTTATGCTAAATGTCAACCTACTTTTCATCCTGTCTTTTCTACCGTTTCGGTGTTTGCGATATATAACATTATTCTAAGTATTTTCTTCTCTATTATGTTCATTTGTTTGGTGGTTATAAGCAAGTTGATTGTTCTCTTGGTAAATTTTGCTATCGTTCTTTCGAAACGTCCTGTGAATTACTTACAGTAAAATAGTATATGGTTCATCTTAATTCTCAAGAATATCGGGCATACGTCCTTATGTTTGAACTTTAGTTAAATCACTCTTCTCATCTTCATCTTTCTCAAATTTACGGCCATTTGTTAGCTGTTTTGACTTGTTTCTGGGTCATATCACTATACCACTGACGTGTTTCACTGGTTGCCTGTCCATTCGTACTTATTTTGTGTGTATTTCATTTTGTTGTATTTATTATATAGCATTTATTTTTAAAAAAGGTACTGTAGAAGGAGTTGAAGAATCCTCCGAAACATATAGACAAAGTAACAGCAAACCGAAGTCATCTGCTACCTGATAATTTCAAACAAATTGAAACCTATATATATATATATATATATATATATATATATATATATATATATATATATATATATATATATATATATATATATATTACACAAAACTAAGCGAGTTAGCTGAGTACTTAGGTACACTGGCTAGTATTTGGGATGTCCTGGGTTCGATACCCTGGGTCGTCTGGTCTGCCATAAGTTATTTACAGAGGTTTCCTCATAGCGTTAAGTAAGTTACTTCTTGCATACGAAATCTGGGCTAGTATCCTCTGAACCTACCCACGCTTCCTATAATATATAAATATAAATATCTTATGTCAACCATCCATAACGCACATGTATATACATTTATTTTTCACTTGTATATTATATGTTTATTTCACCTTGGATACGGTTGCTATGAACACACTCATTATGCTCTAGGCCATAACGCCCGCATTTGCGGGCATAATGGTTCTAAACGCAAGCTTATTGTACTAGGAGAAATGAAGCATATTTCATTGATTAAATACTTCATAATCCTTGTCGTATACGACTCTGGATTTCTCCGGCAAATAATTATTCGCAGCTTTGGCTGCATTTTCTATGATATTCTTGGGTAAATTCATTTTCATTTTCATTATTTCTATAAGACTACACAAAGAAAGCAGCAAGGACATTCACCGAATATGATGACAAAAATATTCACAAACGTCAAAATATCAACAACATTCAACCCTCGGGCCAGAGGCCCTTGGGCCGAATGTTTCCCTCTGGGCGTAAGGATCTATATAACGCACTTGGTATATAAATAACTATTATGTCCTCTGATCTGACTGAAGGAGTTCATACCCATTACTTAAAGCCTGCCACCCTGACACATACTTCAGGATGGAATGAAACAGTCGGACTTTACAATTACACATACACGTTAGAAACCATTGAAATTGATAGTTGTTCAATATATATAAATAATATTATATATATATATATATATATATATATATATAATATATATGTATGTAATATACATATATATAGTATATATATATATATTATATATCATATATATTATACTATATATATATATATATAATTGTATATAATATATATATATACATGTATATATATAATATATATATATATATATAATATATATATATATGTATATATATGTATATATATATATATATATATATATATATAATAATAATAATAATAATAATAATAATAATAATATATTTTTTATTTCCGAAATTGTTAATTACATTAGATAGGCAACAATACAATAAAGAAAAACAAGTTCAAAATCAATAATTAAATTTGTTTACAAAAAAGCTGAATATTCGCCAACATCATTACGGCTCCATATCCCAAAATAAATTCATAAATATTCTGTCTAAATTTGTTATACTTTAGATCAAAAGTCTTAAATCTCCTAGGACAGCAAGTTGAATAGTCTCATTACAATTATAAAAGTGTTCAGTTTCAGTGAGGGAAAGGGTATGCACAGGATACAGAAAGGGTTCAATTCTTCGTGTCATTTTATTCAGGTATTCTCAAAATAATGCATATTCCTATACATGAAAAGCAATGATGTGAAAATATAAATACCGACAGACCGTCAACAACCCATTCTTTCTAAAAACACCCCGGCAAGAATCTATGTAACCCATGCCCAACATAACCCTCGCTGCACGCTTCTGGGAAACAAAAACTGACGAAGCATCGGACTCGCCCCCAGAAAATGATGCCATAACTAAGAAAGCAAGTGGAAGTTAGCAAAATATACAATCTTTAAATGTTTCTGTATCTATTTGTTTTTTTTTCAACATATTCATGGAGTATATGTACCGAAATTTAGTCTTCCCTTCAAAAAATCGAAATGCGCATAAAACTTCAAACTACTATTCAATATGTATACCAAGAAATTTAACAGACTGGATAACATTGATCTTAACATTATTGTACAATAGTTCTTAGGATACACCCTATTATTTCTAATCGGTTACAAAAAAAAATACATTCAGGTTTTTATCCTTATGGAGAATCAAACCATTTTTTGGTCACACCACCATTCATTCATATCATCCATAGACTTGCCAAAGATTTCCTCAGAAGAGTTAAGAACTTTAGCAGTTATTAATATGTTTAGGTCATCCGCATACATCAATGGTGCTCGTGTAGAACAGTAAAATTGTCGGTAGATCATTACAATACAACAAATAGAAAAGGTCCAAGAATGCTACTTGGAGGAACTCCTAGCTGTAGGTCCTTTCAGGAGATAAGAAATCACCCATTTTGGGTATTGATAAGAACCTTTTTGTTTTTTCTATTAGTTAAATAGCTTTCAATAAGTTTGAGCTGATTCTCTCTGATACCATATATGTCTAATTTATGAAAGTAAAAAGCTTATGATCGACACAATCAAAAGCTTTAGAGAGGTCTAACAGTACAGTTAATGGAATTTCGCCTTTATCAAGAGTTTTTTAGTATAGCGCTAACAAGCTCAAAAATTGCCGAGACTCAGTACTTTTATCCTTCATGGAAACCGTGCTGATTTTTAGTGGAATACTTAAATTTAGAGGAAAAACTTCTTGAACCTGTTTACCAGTATCTTTTCAAAAACTTTTCGAAAAAGAAGATAAAAGACTTATAGGCCTATATCCACTCATATCGCTTTTCAGAACCCTTGCCCTTTAAATAATGGTTTGACAATGGGCAATTTTCAGTTCATCGGGAAATATCCCATATTTGAAAGACTGATTAATAACATGACAGAGAGGCGATACCGATGTGTACCAATACAATCTTTTATAACTTTGGATAGGAATCATGTCATGACCACATGATTTTTTATTTTTGTTAGTTGTCTAACAGTTGCTAAAACTTCAGATTCATTCACTTCAAACATGAAAAATGATTTGCTCTAGTCTTTTGAGTTTCCTAATTAATTTTTTTCTTATGGAATTTCTCGGCGATAAGTTGGGTGCAATATTCACAAAATAATTATTAAATTCTCCAGCCAACCTTGAGAGATCCTCTGAGGGCGTTGAAAGTAGATTTTCTTTTCTCTTTACCAGATAAGTTTTTTGATAAACATTCCAAACTGCCTTAGATTTATCCTTTGAGGCCTTAATTTTCTGAACCAAAAAAACTTTTGCTTTTGCTTTTGTAATGGCAAGATCATAAACTTTTTTCAAAATTTTTATAATGTTCTAGAACAGTAGGAA
>JARQZK010004566.1:0-2500 GCA_030704885.1 Cynegetis impunctata | reverse complement strand
TTGGGGCCCCTACAAATGATACACTTCCAAAAATGTAGCACGAGATCCTAGAGCATCCGTTTTGTTCTTTCTCAGAAATTAAATGGAGATTTTCTGAGGACCAATTTCTTGTATTGAAAATTATCTCACTTCAAAAATAATTTTCACTGGACCAGGTGACGAAACTGGCAAAATATTAATCAGTATGTGTTTGAATGTTCAACTGTTTTTAATTAATAGGGGAGATACTAATACTTTTGCGTAATTTTTTTAGCATCAGACATAGATACACCAATTTCTTCCCCTATTTACTTACAAGAAGCTGAAGGCATTACTTCTACATAACTCAATACATTTATTTCTTTCCTCTCTGCTTCTTGTTTGGTGTTTACCTTAGAACGGGACTTGGTACATCATCAGTGCTCTACTGAATTTCATTGAAGGCTGCCAAATACACCTGAGAAAGGTTGCTTTTGCTCTGGATATCTAATATAAATAAAAATAAAAATTAATTAAGAATAGAATATTGCAAAATAGAAACACCTAAACAGCAAACAAAGTTTTTGATATTTTTCTTTTTGTTCCAAATAAATTAACCACAGCTTACTATTTACTGATACACAAAAGAAATGTTTCGAAAATCTTAAATTCAGAGCTTTATTCGAAAATAATTTTATACAATAAAATATTTCTGGAAATTCCTCAATATACCTAATGAATAGAAAAAAATAATACTCAGATCGTTTCATTTAGAAAACATATGTTTGCTTCATAAGTAAAAAGACAAAGTGTCAACTTTCTCTTGAGAATTCACTTTCATTCATGAGATATCGTCCTTCGAACAGGTTGAAACGTTTGCGTTGACATCAATAATATACTAGTATGAACTACTGAATGATGGCATAGCGCCAGTAACGAGATATCTAATTGTTTCAACAATTTTGGGAACTTAATGTCTTGCAGATTATCTTGAAACGAAACAAGTAATAGCCAAAGAAGCAAAATTTCTATTGTTAATCGTTTTGTGAATTTCTAGAAGCAGTGAGCTACATTCGTTTATTAGTTGACCTAGATACATTCATTCACTATATCTAATTCTGTCTACTAATGCGTGAGCAATGTCGTACATAGATTCATTTTCAATTCATTTCTGACGGTATTTTATGTGGATTGGTTGTTATAATTCGCCAGGGCTTCTAGCAATCAGAACATCTGTGAACCTTTGATGAATAAGAAATTGTCCATCAACGCATAGAGCTTAGGTGGTACAGTTCAGCTTTCAGAAGATAATTATATTGAAATTAACATTATAAATGAAACAACTTCATTTTGCCCACTTTTCACCTGAAAGTCTTCGAAACCGATCATGTTTTTGTTGAAAATGAAGTGGAAATGAACCAACAATCAAAATAAATTTATGTCATTTAGGTATATCAGAATGAATTACCATAAATTAGATAATTGATCTATCTCTTTCACGATGTATATTATTTCGTATCAGTGTGTTACTCTAATGTTTCAAATATTTGTTGCCTTCTCATCACTAGCTTTCTTGTAAAGATTAGAAAAATCTCGACGTTTCGACTCCTTTCGGGATGTCATCTTAAGGAGAATGTGAAGTGGAATAATACAGACACGCGGCCTCAATCTGCTTACTCCACGAATCGCATTAAGAGGAATCGGAAACTATACGATTGCATGGTATCATCCTGCCTACTCCGCCAGCCGTACTGCTTCCTGTCAACTTGAAGACTCAATCTGCCTACTCTTCAGATTCAACTGACGGATCGATCACACACACACACATTTTTGTTATCTAGCTAAATATTTTATTGTGGGAAGTTATAAGGTTTTACAACCTTCTTCAACCCTGGCTTTACTTAATTATTCTCTAACATTTACAATATTAATAAAAAAATCCTAATTTTCCTATCGGGGAATGCGGCTGCGGCCGACTTTTTTGCTAATTACGTGCCATTCGGTCCAAGGTCAATATATTTCAACTGACATTAGATGGTAAGGGAAACCACAAAAAACCTTTACCCACGCAATGTACTGATATTCTTACTTATAATATAAATTTTTACAAAATGGTTTTGACAATAGAACATTAATTTGCTGACGTTTCGCGCAACTAACCGAAACCGCACTCGGTTTTTTCGGAGTACGGATTGATTTTTGGGCGCGCACTGTCGACACTACTTCGCACTTTCGGCACTACTCGCACTTTCGGCACTACTCGCACTTTCGGCACTACTCGCACTATCGACGTTTCACGCACTTTCGGCACTACGCGCACTTTTCGGGTCAGCGAATTATGAGTGGTATGTCCTCTAGGTGTTCGAGGACTTCATCAGGAGGGTCTTGAAGCACTAGGAGGATTCTGGAAGGGGGGAAAGGAAACCTTTTCTTTGGCCTTCTGCAGGCAACTCTTCGTCGACGGTGGCCACGGCGTCATGAGCGTCGCCCGGGCTTTCCGATGTTGGGACCGTGCAATGTACCGTTGGGGCGTATCGAGCTT
>JARQZK010004565.1:12500-60069 GCA_030704885.1 Cynegetis impunctata | reverse complement strand
TCAGAAGTCCAACACGTCCATGACTCTACCAAGTTAAAAAAAAAACTTCAAATTAAAAAAATCCAGCGCTAGGATCGAACCTATATATCAGAAGTCCAACACTATCAATCTTAAAAAAAATCATACTAAAGAACTCCCCATGTAGAATTGAACCTGTCATATTAGGAGTCCATGGCTCTACCAAGTTAAAAAAAATAATTTCAAATTAAAAAATCCAACGCGAGGATCGAACCTATATATCAAGTCCAACACCACCAAGCTTAAAAAAAAAATTTCAAATTAAAAAATCCAGAGCGAGGATCGAACCTATATATCAGAAGTCCAACACTATCAATCTTAAAAAAAAAATTCATATTGAAGAAATCAACATGTAGAATTGAACCTGTCATATTAGGAGTTCAACACTATGTTCGATGCTCTTAAAAAAAAAAAATTTCAAATTAAAAAATCTAACGCGGGGATCGAACCTCTATATTTGGAGTTCAACACTATGTTCACTGCTCTTAAAAAAAAAAATTCAACGCGAGAATCGAACCTCTATATCAGAAGTCCAACACTATCAAGCTTAAAAAAAATTCATACTGAAGAAATCCACATGTAGAATTGAACCCAATATATCTATATTAGGAGTTCAACACTATGTTCGCTGCTCTACCAAGCTTAAAAAAAAATTCTAATTAAAAAAATCCTGCGCGAGGATCTAACCTATGTATATGTTCTGAATAGTTAAAGATTATCCAAATGACATATTATGACTAATATATATTCAAAATATTATACAAGTAGAGACTTGTATATATCTTGTTGAAATAAAATCACTCGTTTATTTTTCTTGCTTTTTATTCTCCTACAAAATTGAACATTTCTCTGTCTACATCACTTAGAACTTTATTTTTATTAAAATACATACATTCTAAAATTGCATAGCTTTCAATTGTTGGATTTATGTTACAGAAGGCATAAGTTACATCTTCGACAGATTTATCATTATTCCAAGTAATTTCTTTTACAATAAGTACAAATTTATGATAATAAAAAGGAAAATTGATATTGTTTAACATCTCAATTCTTTTGCTTAAAATACCATTCAACTTGATAAGTTCAGATACATCAGATTCGGTGAAATATAGACCATTTTCCCATTTAGATACTGAGAATACTTTTTCTACTTCATCGAAAAAGACAGTTCCACTATTGTTTTCTCCTACGCCATTATTCTCAATTAATTTCATGAACGATTTCCATTCATATTCATCAAATGACATGACACTATCATTACAGCTTACTCTCACTGTAGGGCTGAAGTCTCGAGCTGGACTCAAACCATTTTCCACTAGAAATACTCCAGCCTGAAAGCCACAGTTCAAAATGAAATTTTTTTCATTTTTGGCTGCCTCATCGTAGACACCCAAAATGCTATCCAAATCTTCGTCGATAAAACCACTGTCTTGAGACATCCTACTTCTTCAAACTTCAATACTTAACTAAACTTAAAGTTCGTTACTCGTATCAATCCAAGAATCATTTGACTTTGGCATACCCAGCCAATGAACGAACACCTTATATCCTTTCTGCGCAAGACTTTTCAACCAAGTAAACGTCAGAGTATTTATCAGATTATTAGATCATGTATGACTTTACCAATCATTAAAAAAAAAATCAATTTGAAAAATCCGCATATAGAATTGAACCTCTATATTAGGAGTCCATAACTCTACCAAGTTCAAAAAAAAAAATTCAAATTAAAAAAATCGAGCGCAAAGATCGAACCTCTATATCAGAAGTCCAACACCACCAAGCTTAAAAAAAATTTTCTAATTTAAAAATCCAGCGTGAGGATCGAACCTGTTATATTAGGAGTTCACTGCTCTTAAAAAAACAATTTCAATCTAAAAAATCGAGTGCAGGGATCGAACTCAGTACATGTAATACAAGCTATAAAACAAAAACTTCAAATTGAAGACATCGAGCTCGGGGATTGAACCTGTTATATCTATATTCGAAGTTCATGGCTCTACCAACCATAAAAAAAAAATTCAAATTTAAGACATTGAGCTCGGGGATTGAACCTGTCATATCTATATTTGAAGTCCATGGCTTTACCAAGCTTAAAAAAAAATGTCAAACTAAAAGTCTCGCATAATTGATATTATTTTTGCTTCGTTAATTTTTGGATATCTTGAATAGTTAACATGTTAAAATACATATGGGGGGCCCAGGGGACTGAAATTATTTGATATAATGGAATGGGGGCTTCGGAGACTCGTGATCCATTCATTGATTATGCTAATAACGGAGTTCGTTAAGGGAAAAAATTTATTTAACAGATAAGGCATATTCATTTGACCTTTGACCTCTCCGTAGGTAACCACCGTAGCGATATATCAATAGATATAAAAAATAATTATTATTACTTCCTCATTAAAATATTATTCTCCAAGCTTTTCATCAATAACTCGATATAAGTAATTCATAAATATTCGAAGCGGTACATTATCTGAATTGACCTAATTGCCGGACTGTTTACGATGCAAAAACATGTCCCTGCACGTTGGAAGTCACTGATTTCCGATCTAGTGCAATGAACTGGAATATCTTTATTTTATTGTCATTTTAAACGTTCATAGATGACTGACTAGTTACCTTCAAATAATATAATCATAGACTCTTTGAGTTATAATTGTTGAAAATAATTCATGATTTGTTTGTGTGAAGTGTGTGAAATAATTGTGCAAACCAAATAAACTTCAAGAATAAGTTATCCTTATTACAACCGGAGTTCCAGTGTTTATCAAGTGAGTACATATTATTTTTTAATAGATTCAGAATTGGAAGTTGTATATACTAGATAATATTTGGTTCAATCAATTCAAATCGTATACTCAAATGTGACAAAACATTTATTCATACTTTTATTTGAACTATATTCCAGCTTTTAACCTTATATAAATCAATAGTAAATAGGTAATTAGCATATACATAAGGCTAAAACGAAATAATTTCATTCTTTCAACATAGATATATACAAATCCATATACATAAGGTTAAAATTTTCTATTATATAAAGTCTCTCTCTATATATAGATGTGAATTAATAACCACTAACTTCATGATCAATAAATCTTTGACTTATATGAAATTTCAGAACAAAAAACAATCACTTGTGTGTGTGTTTTATACAGAAAAATAACAGGGTTCTCAACCCTTCATTTATTATACTCGTAACGAAGTACGTTAAGCGTTAAAAAGGTTTATAAATTTTTGTGTAACTGAAAAATAAATATATCATAGTATTACAGATTTCAAACGAATTCATGAAATCAACCATATATTCGAAAAGACTCACATTCCAAGAAATGTTTCTTGCACGATTTCGCTTATAATATTCAACAGGATGTTTATACATATATTTAATATAACTTCATATAAATCAATATACGGTAATTCGCAATAATGCTTAATTGCAACTTACAATGACTAGTGATTTCCACAAGCTTGTTATCAATAACCCGAAATAGAAATTCATAATTACTTGAGCTATTAGTGCGGAGGTTCAGTCTTACGCTAGTTTTCCAATTGTAACACAGACCAATAATTGACTGTAGTAGCCAAAATATCATATAATCGAGTAAGTTTTTCGAATGATTCCTTTGAGAACATTTTTTTCAATTTTATATTTTGTTTTAGATTTTATTCATACTTTTTAACAAGGATCAGGTTCAGAATTACAACACGATTTTTATAGAATATATTTTTGTTTCTAGATATGGATTTACTGAAAACATTGAACTAACAGAACTGAAAGTCGATAAACCCTATCAAATACATAAGGCTAAAATCGTCAAATCAACTTTCGGGGAGTCGGTGTTGCTTGATTTGGGGGATCACATCCTGTTTCTACCTAACAGACTTACCGAAGAATATCGACCTTATATCGAACAAATCTCTTCAGGACGATATTCGATTGTTTCCAAAGGAACTGTGGAAACCGGAAAATCACACCCTGCATCTTCCTTCAAGCTGATTGAAAATTAAGGTGAATATTACTCAATTTTTTCTCTGTGTGCATTTTTATGTCAAAAATGAATTTTATATCTGATCAACGAAAATAGATTCAAATTGTAAAACGAGTAGAAAATTAATTTTATCTCAATGAATACTTGTAATAGAGATTTGAGACGAATTAATTTTACCATTGGTGAAAAGGTGATTACACAAAATATTCTATTCGCTCCTATGCACACAAACTGTATAGAATTGAACAGATTAAAATCGTCCTCATGATGATTCTGATGATGAAGCTATATTAAATTCCCTCATCGATCGATACTTTAACATTCCACTATTCACTTAATAGATAAATTGTTTTGTTCTAGGAAAATATATTAAAGAAAAGTCAACATAGAGATCATACCACAACAAGAGCAGCATCAAAGCCTATCACTGAATATTTATCTATTCAATAAGTTTCAATCCAAACAATTATTATTGAAAATGTCGATTCCTTATGTATATGATTTTGTTGATTAGTATATAAGTAGAATAAAATCATATCATTTGAACCTTATGTATAGGATGTTGTTTGTTATATAAATAGAATAAAATTATTTCGTTTTATATACATGATGCTTTCTATATATCTTTGATAACATAATAAAATGGTTATAAATTATTTCGATCTTTATTTCTGAAATGATTCTGATATGATACAAAGGTTTTACTTACTTCTTATGAATAATACATCTGTTTTGAATTTATTATGATTCACACTTATGTGAATTGATTAAATAATTTATATTTCAGTATAGTACATAGAAAATATTTAATGAAAAACATACATAGCATATTCAAAAAATCAATTATAAGGTAAGTACTTTATATAAAATTTCATTTGTTCAGTTTAATGTTTTTCAACAAGAAAATTAGATTATTAACGTTTTCTGAAGTAAATTTGAAAAAAAAATTTATTTTCTCCTTAATTTTGGAACTCTTTCACCTTTTGATGAGTGAACACTAGGTTTTTCTTTTTATTAAATAAAACAAACATATGTGAAATTTCATTCTTTATTCATATTGAAGAACTGTAAACAAAAAAAATTAAATCAAATAACCATTACATAAATCTTGACTCATGTAAACATATCGATTATGATGTATGAAACATGGTAAATGACTATGAATTTTAAATTTATCTCTAGATCTAGATTGAAGAAGATCAGAGGTTCTGATTTTTCATTATGAAAATATTCATATGAAGGAAATATCAAAGATTTCTTTGAGACCAAACTATTGTAGATAGCAATTAATATAAAATTCTACAGTAAAATACAACCGAAAACTCATAAATATATATCCTTGAAATGGTTCAAACGAAATTATAGTTTATCATATTGAAGGGAAAAATTAACGATATGGTATATTCTAAAGAAACACATTCCAAGAAATGTTTCTTGAAAATTTCAATTATAATATTGAACATGAAATATCGAAATATCACTCTTTCACATTTGGATCAATTGTTGATATTTTAGAGTTAAACAGTTTATGAGCACCAAAGTCAAAGTCACCTTGCGCATTCGTGATAAATCCTTCAATCTTCATACGTTTCACGTGAGATGTATGACAAGCGACCAAACTTATCAATCAACATAATCAGATTGATTAGTTTTTCAGTATACTTTAATATATAACAGCAGCTTCACGAAGCGCCTTTATAATAGCCTCGATTTCATTGTCATTAGAAGAATTCCCTGCAAGCTTAGAAGCGTATAATAAACGAAGTCGATCTACGAGCTCATTAACGTTATCCCAGTAGACATATTCCATTGGTTTATCGTTAAACTTCATCAAGCCTTTCCCATTCTTCTGAGAAGAAAGCAGTCGCTTGATAATATATCTATATTTATCACTCTTACTACTTCTGACTTTCTTTCGGGGATCAAATTCTCTTTTATGAACATTTGTTATTTCCAAAATCCTTCCATAATTTTCTTTATCTTCATCGGTATATTCTTGAGGATCTTTCATAAAAATCAGCTCATAAAGACCGTGGGTACCGATAAATGACTGACCTCCAATAATAATGTTATCACTTTTTTTATCGAAATCAATTACAATGTTACCGAGAGTCCACTTCGATGTTTCTGGATCGTATTTTGGTCCAAAAGTAGGATCGATGTGTGGTGACTGATTCCAAGCCTGATTGACATATTTACGTACTGGTTCTGGATATTGTCCAAAGTATTCATTCAACTGCTCAGAATTTTTCAACTCGTTAAATAGTTGTTGTGATTTTTCAAGATCATCTCCTACTAAAATAGATTTATCCTCATCTTCATCATCAGAGAACTTCTCAATTTTAGATTCAGCTACTATATCTGTTGGTAGAAATCTTGGAGTAGGAACTATCTTCGATCGTTGAAATTTTGGTATTGGTTCAAACGGTGAGCTAGCGTAAGAATCCTCATCATCTTCACTAGGTTGATTCATTGTTATTGAAGGATATTTCAACGGAGTCGATTGGAATGGACTCCTTGGGGAACCAACCAGTTGGGATCCCTTCGAAAACTGAGTGGTTGGAACACGGAGTCGTTGTAAAATATGCTTGTTCGGGAGGGGCGTTGTTTTGAACGGAGTTGTTTGGGTATTGAAGCTACTTGCTTATCCTCTATTCGTTCGAGACGTTCAGTTATTGGAGAAAATATTCGTTGAATCGTTTTATCTTCCTCAGACCGTCCCATCTTGAAGGCAGTATATTTTTTCCTTACATCCCTAACCAGCTGTTGAATCTTGATTTTACGTTGGTGCTCTTTACACATGTTCTTGGAAGTCATGATAAAAGTGAACTGAACGTTAATCTATTATGGTTTTACTTCTACAAATTTATCCACCCAAATATCGCTCATTGGAGCAATTTTCAAGGGTACACCCTATACTGGATATTATCCATACAAGGAAAGTGATGAGATCATTGACCCTTGTGAAGCACAAGAGAATTCAATCTTCATTTTCGATGATATAATGGGTGACAAGCAAAATAGTCTCTTATGAATTTACTATACTTGAATATAAATTATTTTATCAATTCACATAAGTGTGAACTATAACAAATTCAAACCGATATATTGTTAGTTGTATAAATTAATGGTCATCTGAATATATGAACGCAATAGAACCAACACGTTGTAGATCCAACACGTTGTAGAACCAGCACGTTGTAGAACCAACACGTTGTAGAACCAGCACGTTGTAGAACCAACACGTTGTAGAACCTAACCCACACGTTGTAGAACCCAACCCTCATGTTGTAGAACCCAACCCTCACGTTCTATGACCAACACGTTGTAGAACCCAACCCTCACGTTGTAGAACCCAACACGTTGCAGAACCAACACGTCGTTGGTAAACAGACAACGTTCTTTCTAATAACAATGAAATAAAGGTAACTTGATATCCAACTCTCCGAAGATGGCCTACACACGAGTCTCCGAAACCCCCATTCCATTATATCAAATAATTTCAGGCCTCTGGTCCCCCTATATGTATTTTAACATGCTTACTCATGTTAACTATTCAGGATATTCAAAAATTAACGAAGCAAAAATAATATCAATTATGCGAGACTTTAATTTGACATTTTTTTTTAAAAACTTGGTAGAGCCATGGACTCCTAATGTAACAGGTTCAATTCTACATTTGATCTGATTTCTTTAGTATGAATTTTTAAATTTAAAAAATTAAGTCTGATACGCCCCTGTACATTTATAAATTATTCAATACAGAAATGATAGAAACAATATTAGCTGACACGTACATTCTACATAAATTATTCATAACAGGAAACTTGATACATTGTCGCAATAATTATGCGAGACTCTTAAATATATCTGTACTAGTATTACAGATTTCAAACGAATTCATGAAATCAACCATATATTCGAAAAGACTCACATTCCAGGAAATATTTCTTGAATGATTTCGCTTATAATATTCACCGATTGAAAAATGTATAAACCGAACTCTGATAAAATCTCCTACTTCGATGATATCATATTGTTGGTTCTCTTTACCCCTTAAAATTAAATGTAATTATAATAAGAGATATTTCAATTTGAAATTGTTTTTTTAAGCTTGGTAGAGCAGTGAACTCCTAATATAGATATACTGGGTTCAATTCTACATGTGGATTTCTTCATTATGATTTTTTTTGAGCTTGATAGTGTTGGACTTCTGATAAATAGGTTCGATCCTCGCACTGGATTTTTTAATTTGAAAATTTTTTTAAAGCTTGTGTAACTCCTAGTGTTGAACTCCTAATACAGATATACTGGGTTCAATTCTACATGTTGATTTCTTCAGTATGAATTTTTTTCTTAAGCTTGGTAGTGTTGGACTTCTGATATAGAGGTTCGATCCTCGCGTTGGATTTTTTAATTTGAAATTTTTTTTTCAAAAGCAGTGAACATAGTGTTGAACTCCAAATATAGATATATTGGGTTCAATTCTACATTCAGTATGAATTTTTTTTTTTAAGCTTGGTAGTGTTGGACTTCTGATATATAGGTTCGATCCTCGCTCTGGATTTTTTAATTTGAATTTTTTTTTTTAAGCTTGGTGGTGTTGGACTTGATATATAGGTTCGATCCTCACGTTGGATTTTTTAATTTGAAATTATTTTTTTTTAACTTGGTAGAGCCATGGACTCCTAATATGACAGGTTCAATTCTACATGGGGAGTTCTTTAGTATGATTTTTTTTAAGATTGATAGTGTTGGACTTCTGATATATAGGTTCGATCCTCGCGCTGGATTTTTTTAATTTGAAGTTTTTTTTTTAACTTGGTAGAGTCATGGACGTGTTGGACTTCTGATATACTGGGTTCGATCCCTGCGCTGAATTTTTTAATTTGAAACTTTTTTTTAAGCTTGTGTAACATAGTGTTGAACTCCTAATATAGATATACTGGGTTCAATTCTACATTCAGTATGATTTTTTTTTAAGATTGATAGTGTTGGACTTCTGATGTAGAGGTTCGATCCTCGCGTTGAATTTTTTAATTTGAATTTTTTTTTTAAGCTTGATAGTGTCTTCTGATATAGAGGTTCAAACCCCGAGCTCGTTTTCTTCAATTTTGATTTTTTTAAATCAACTTATATTCCTGAACCGTGATCTGTAAGTCAGCTAACGAAAAGTAAGGTTAAAATTTGTATAAGTGTCTCAAGGGCCCCATGAAGACTCCATATATTTCTATATATCGAACTCAGTCGTCTGAGCCTGCACGAAGACACCTGGAGGCCCCGATGCTTATTCTCATAGCCTCACGCATCCACCATCTTGGATTTAAAACAGAACTGTCAAATGTCATTTTGAATCATAGATATCTTAGAGCATCGATCTGTCATACGTCATCCCATATGTCATTCGTAACTGTCAAATGTAATCTTGAACCATAGATATCTTAGGGCATAGAACTGTGATACGTCATCCCATCTGTCATTCGTAACGGTCAAATGTCATCTTGAACCATAGATATCTCAGAGCATAGAACTGTCATACGTCAAACATTCAAATTTGAATGCTATTGAAACGCCCTCTGTTGGCGAGATTCTGAATGATGAGAATATAATGATCTGTCATCTTGGAACGCCATCTCGTGGTCAGGTTCCTAATGACGATAATACAGTGATTTGTAAGAACGTGATCTGTAAGAACGCCCTCTGGTGGCCAGGTTCTTAATTAAGATAATACAGTGGTCCGCCATCTTGGAACGCCATCCGTTGGTCAAGTTCCAAATTACGATAATACTGTGGTCAGCCCTTTTGAAACGCCATCTTGGAACGCCATCTGTTGGTCAAGTTCCAAATTACGATAATACTGTGGTCAGCCATCTTGAAACGCCATCTTGGAACGCCATCTGTTGGTCAAATTCCAAATTACGATAATACCGTGGTCCGCCATCTTGAAACGCCATCTTGGAACGCCATCTGTTGGTCAGGTTCCAAAGTACGATAATACCGTGGTCCGCCATCTTGGAAAATGGCCGACGTTCGCAAAATGGCCGTCTTCCCGTCCATAGTTCGCGCATGCGCAGATCCCGCCATAAAATGGCCGACTTCCCGATCATGGCCACGCCCCGAAGTCGCGCATGCGCAGAACTGACATTTCGGACTTGTGAACCCGTGTAGGTACACTACTAACAACGGTTACAAAAAGTAGCAAATGATACATGGTTGTATTCTCAATGTCATATGGAGACAAAAAAACTGAAAATATATCCGGTGTCCCATTTAAAAATCGAAAGTTTATGTCACTTCCGGTGAAACCGGAAGTTGCATGAAGTTGAGTTACTTGTCAAAAAACGCAGTTTTATGCATTAAACAGATCCTGTAAATTTCATTTCATTATCATCGAAAAGAAAAAAGTTATAGTGGCGAGCCACCTTCCGTGGACACCCGGTATATATATAAATATATCATATCAAGCAGCAATGAGAAATAAAAAAAGTCCTAAAACAGGACTAATTCGAAAACTGATATCGTACTTACTTTTTCCACAGATACACCGAGCAGTAAATTTGATAACACTTGGTCTTCTTCAGTTGCCAATACTGACAGTATTCTAGAAGAATGCGATAATATGTTGAATGAAGAAACAGATTCACAGGGGGCAGTTGATAGGGAAACTGCTTCTAGTTTTTCGGGTCATACAGAAAATTCATCCGATCAGGAAGAATCTAGCACCTCTCCACAATGTCTACAAGTCTTCAAGTTAGCGTATTCAGATACAGAGGAATATACTAGTGTAAGATATGATAGTAAAGGAAGTTTATTTAATAGATCATCTTCAATAGCTGATTTGTCGCAGGGTGTATGGCAAAGTATCAGTAATTCCATTAGGTCGGCTTTGAATTCCACTAAGGATTTTGTAATATCACTGGTAACATTTCCAACATTTCGTTAGATATAATTGATTATCCTCCAGCTAAACGTAGAAAATATGAACCCTACTTGAAGTGTAGACCTCCCATACACAAGCTAGGAATAATTGTATTTTCTAAATGCAATAACAGCACAATTTCATGTAACAATAAAGCCACCCAAACCGAAGATTGTTATTCCACGTAATTTGTTGTATGAAATTGCACTAATTCGTCCTCATAAAAGAATGTTTCTCTTGGGAATCTTGAAACACGTGGTGATATATATATGTCAACTTCCATTTACGTAAGTGTATTCATGTATATATTCCACTAATATAAATCCATATTGTCATGTATCCATGACAATATGGATTTTTAGTACAAATCGTTTGTCTATTTTACTACGTAAACGTGTATTTGTAATTTTATTTAGTAAGCTATGTATCAGTCTGTGAAAGTTGCAATTGTGTTCCACAAAAATAACTTAATTTCTCCCAGTACAGTCACTTTTTATACGACATTTTGTTTACAAATGTACAAAACATTCGTTGAAAAAGATGAAATGTATTTGATAATGAGAAGTGAATATCTATATTATATAATATATAATAATATATTATGTATTTAATTAATATAAAATACATTAAATATTTACTAGTTGTGTAAAAGACAATTTAGGAGAAAATAATTTCGGATTTCATTTATAAACAAATTGTTTTGTAAAAGGAATTGAGTGCCTTAATTTCTAGAATGTCTTCAATTTATTGATTTAAATATTTGAAATTTGTCAGAATTTCAACAGTAGTGTTATATCATGTGACATTGAATACAACTGAAATTTCAAGTTAATCATAATCATTACGTATTGACGGTAACGATTTTATTGACTCTTGTTTTCTGGAGAGTGTGTCTATTTGTAGATGTGTATTTACTAAGACATTTCATGATCTAGACACACAATATTTACGGAGCACTGAGCAACTATTTAATTTTTTTTATAATATGTTAACCATCTTAGTTTTAGTCATAATAGATGGAAATACTGTATATAAAATAATTTTTATTCTGTGAATTGAATCTAATTAAAAGGTGTAAATCAGAGTATTGTATGCCATGATATCATTTTTTTATTCAAAATATAATTCTATGAGATTATTTTTTGTTTTTATGTAGGAATATTTTCCATACAATATTCATGGTTAGTAAATTCGAACAATAACCCAATTTTTTTTGACTCTCCCAAAGGCGAATGCAAGGTAATAAATCTATTTCATTATATTATCGGACTGTAGATAACGTTCGAGATAGAAGTTTTCCATCCCTATTCATTAGCGGCATTATGTTTTTAATGAAAAAAATTTTTTGTTAATTAATTACGACAAATGCAGTTAACGGTGGCTATCATATAGGTACATTTAAATCTGAATATTTACTGCATCAAATAATTTTGAAATACAAATTTCAAGAATTATTTGAAATCTATAGTAAAATTGTAGCTGTAAAAAGCAAAATTTGTCTTTTAAAAAATTTTGATAGGTGCCTGAGAACCAAAGTTACGGTGAGTAGCGCAAATTCCAATTTCTACCCATTTACCATTTGCATAGGTACCTATAGGTATATTTTCCGGCATTTCAAATCACTGAAACTTCTGATTTCTGTCCATAAGGTCCTTGGTCGTACAAAGTTTTATAAGATCGCAAATTGAAGGATTTGATCTCATGGGATTAATTCAGATGGTTCAATTATTAAGGCAACTTAACCCAGAGACAATATAGTTTTTTTAACTTTTCGCCTATTATTTTAGCTTATTTTTAGGTACGCGTAAATACGTTTAGGAAGTTTCACAAAACCATATTCGATGTAAAATATCCCGAGGATCCAAATCTGTGCTTAGATTCACAGAAGACACAAAGGAGAAGAGGAAAAGTTTAAAAAACCGTAAAATACTCCTCGAAATTCGCAAAAATGGCAAAAATATTCCTTTAAGTGAGCCGAATCAAAAGTCATCGATTGTAGTTACTTTTGACGTGGAATAATATTCTTGAAATTTGTATTGAATTATCATTTTTTCTGCTTCAAATACTTAATCTAGTTTGCGTTTTTAATTGGATTTTAAATCTGAAAAAAAATTTGAAACCCTAATGTTGACTCCACCTGTATAGTTATAAATATGTATATATATATTGTCAAATATATATCTAATAAGCCAATAAATTATTTTAATTTAAATTATTCTATTAAATCGAATGGAATAATTCGCGAAGTAAATTCAGCTTTGGCGTCTGGCTCGCTTCCGCTCTGGAAGCAAGTCAGCATTTTCTTTGATCAAATAGTCACGTACGCCAAACAGATAAATATCGCGACAAATTCAAAATCAAATCAGTTTTCAGTTTTCGGCTCTCAGCTCAGCTCTTCAAGCTTTAGTTTCTTCCAAATTTCCATCGTGTTGAAAACTCACAGCCACACGATGTAGACAAGTTGATATTTGCCCCGGCTCACTTGTAAGGTATGTAACTTAATGATTTAATGATGGTATGTAGCATACAAATGTAACTATAATTGTGAACTCTCCTTTTCATATTACTGAACACACTTAAATAATTAATTAATTAAAGTATGGTATTAACGAACCTATATATTTTATTGAACCCCCTTAGCAGCTTAAAGAATATTCAGCACCACGTAGAAAACGTGACAAGATGGTGGAGGCGCCTAAGCTGTGATCCTGGGAGATTAATTCTTCATAATTAATCTTGACCTACCTAATGCAAATTTTTTTTTCCCTTTTTTATATTATTCTTCACAGATGATTTTTATATGGTCATATTAAATTGAATTGAATATTTTTTAATTTTTTCAGAACAAATTACCTATAACTTCAGTAGTATTTTAATAATAAAATTTCATAATTTCAATTTTTTTTTGTTAAACTGCAAAACATAAACCTATGGAGATTTCATTTTTTCTAAGCTCTATGTTCGACGATAAACTTTATCTGAGATTGTTTTCTGGGCAGTCGTGTGTTTTGCCATTAATTTGGAAGTGGTCACATAAGACAAAGTCAGGTTTTCAAAATATTGCATAGAGAAATGACAATTTCCATGGCGGTTTCACTACCATTTTTTCTGAGCTGTGTGTTCGATTTTTTCGATTTTTCTCTTAGAATTTCATTATGTTAAAATTGCCCATAAAAGAGGAAGCCAACATAAACTTTCCATTCATAAATAGTATGTTCTATTTTTTTTGTCAGCTATTATAGCGTGTAATCTAATTTGAATAAAATCATATTGCTACATACCTCATACTTTAAGTAAAATAATACCTTACAACGAACCGTGGAGCCACCTCTTATAATATCACACATATTATTATATTTGAATTTCTTTTTTTCTTTTCTGCGCATTTTTCCTTCGAATTTTTTTTTTCAGGATAAATTTTATTCTATTTTCAGTTTCGAGTATCTACAAGATATTAATATTGTATTAAAATGTGTCTCATTCTACTTTTCCAGAAAATGTGTTTTGATTGACTACATTAATTAAATTATAACCAATATTTCCTTTTATATTATATCAAGATAAAATATTTTCCCATGAATTCATTAACAAAATTCAGCCGAATATAATTCGAGCTAACAAGCGTATTTTCCCGAAATTTACGCAACTTTTTTTTCATTATTTTCGAACTCATTACGTTTCTACATATAGACCTAGCCAACCTATATGAAATTATAAAGAAATGTAAGGGAAGACTGCATGCTGTTTTGGTCCTGAAGAAAATGAAACGGAACTAGCCAGCTGTTTTTGACTGACGGAATTTAACCCAAACACTGACAGTAACCAGGGTTGATGATCGGGGATAGGACTAGCAAACCTACCTATTCTCTCGTACTTGGTATTCAAAATTATATTGAAATTGAAAAGGTAATATTTCAATGTTGTTTTTGAATAAATGGGTTTATTGGTCCAAAATTGATAGTTTTATTTTTTGTGAAATTAATATGATTTAATTAAATTTTATAGGACTTCTGGAAGGAATTATGAATCCACAAGTAAATGTCAATTACTTTTTTTTGTTATGTCTAGGTATCTTATGATGTTCCTACTTTTACAATACACTGCAGCAATCTTTGAAGTTAATGCTCAAGCTTTTAGCGTCCGCCGCCAAGCGTCGGATGGATATCAACGCCAATATGTAAAATAAACAGAAAATTCTTCATTCTTTGCTAGCACTTTGAAATGTATTCTTTAATTAATTTAACCCTTAATTTTCCATACTAACTTTGTTTCGGTACTAATATATATTGTTGGTGTAAATCATATAAACTTAAATGAAACTGGTTCTGCGTCATAGTGAGTAAGACAAAGAAAAATTTGTCGAAAAGGTACCTTAAAAATAATGGTATATTAAATCGCGATAGTTATTTGAATTATTTATAAAATATGTTTATAAATACGAAGGTAGAACTGCTTCTAATGTGACTGATCATCACAATAAGATTTGTAGGGGCGTTTCCTCCTAGTTTAACCCCGGAAGAATTATGTGAAATGAAGTATGATGAAATAATATGAGGTGAATTGAAGTAAGGTATATTGAAGTATGTTATGATAAAGTTATATGAAATATATAATACGAAGTGAAGTGAATTGAAGTAAATTGAAGTATGATGAAGTTATATGAAATAATAAGAAGTAATGAGAATGTATGAGCGAACCAAGAATATTTCAGTTTTTATTGATAAATTTAATTGAGTGAAAGTTGCCGAAACAAGGTTGAGCGTATCAACACCTAATGAAATTAATTTTGAATGAATAGATACCTAGGAATAGTTTATTATAATTATAAACAAAATAAAAAATATAAATAAAAAATAAATAAATAAAAACAATTAATACCTATTTTAAGTTAATTATTCTGGGACTGACTAGAAAACACTAATTTTTATTCATTTGCATGTAACTAATGGAACGTAAGAAACATGAGAGATACCGAGAGTCACAACCAAGGCACTTATATATCACTGAGCACATCGAAGTCACCTGGTCCCTAAGTCAATGGTCAATGAACTGGTCGACCTACCCCAACATGAGAAAAAATGGATCATGTAGGCCCTAAGTGCAGACATCCAACCAACACCCCAACACAACCAATTGAAGGAAGAAAAGCATGCCAAAGCATCCGAAGAAAATATTTAAAATCAATACTTATATTATTATATCTAAGGGACTACCGAAATACTAGAGGATGAAAAATCTCATTGCATTTATGCTTTGTCCACATTCCTTTTTCACGGAAGAGTCAAGAATTTACGTTAATGGGAACCTGAGATGTCTCACCGGCAAGAAGTATTTCAACAATTTTTTTGCCCCGGCTCACTTGTAAGGTATGTAACTTAATGATTTAATGATGGTATGTAGCATACAAATGTAACTATAATTGTGAACTCTCCTTTTCATATTACTGAACACACTTAAATAATTAATTAATTAAAGTATGGTATTAACGAACCTATATATTTTATTGAACCCCCTTAGCAGCTTAAAGAATATTCAGCACCACGTAGAAAACGTGACAATATATATATATATATATATATATATATATATATATATATATATATATATATATATATATATATATATATATATATACATATATATATATATATATATATATATATATATATATATATATATATATATATATATATATGTATGTATATATATATATATATATATGTTATACATATTATATATATATATAAATATATATATATATATATATATATATATATATATATATATATATATATATTTATATATATATATATATATATGAATATATATTATTATGAATTGATAATAATAATTATTATTTTTTTTATTTTTTTATTTTTAATTTGTATTTAGCTATAGTTATGACTTCTATATTTTTAATATTATGAATTTAATTTTTAATTTTGTATTGACTCTATATTCTCAGGGAAGGTTCTCTTTAATTTTTTAAATTGATTCTATATATTTTTATTATTTCATACATATAAAAAAAAACTTGACTTTAATAATTGAAAGCTTCAATAAATTCAAAAATACAAATTTAACAAATTTATCAACACTAATTATCAAGATACAAATTCAGTTCTAATATTAACAATAACAATCACTCTTTAAAATTTTATTATGGTACCTTTTTATATTTTATATTAAGTAATCCCCCTTTTAAAGTTTATATTTGCAAATATTCATGAAATCTATTGGCCAATATGAAATTTTGTAAAAACTCACGATTGTTCATTTCACTGATGGTTGATCTTCCTTTCACATGGGTTCAATGAATTTCCAAATGTTCTTTCTTCTCTTTTTCTATATTCGTTCTGCATAACAGCAACTCTCTCTATGGTCTCGGTTATTCCTTTAGTAACCTCACTTAATTTCTATATTATTAGAAATTCATGTCACAATTCACAGTTTTTCACTTAATTTGATATTACTTTCACATACAGGTATTATCAGCTTTTTATTTTCTTATAACGATGATTTATTATTACTTTTTACTTTCAGCTTTAATTCTACTTTTAATTATTCAATATGGATGACAAAAACAAAAGAATCAGATCTTAAAAAGACGATGTTTATCTCTTGAATGAAAATTAGGAACTGCCAAAAGCCGGAAAAGGAAAAAGGAAAGGAAACACACGTGTTTAATTCCTCCCTGAAGTATGTGTCAGGGAGGCGGGCAGCTTGAGTTTGGGATTAACTCCTTCAGCCAGATCAGAGGATACACTTGTATGTACAAGTGCATTAAGGATAGGTGAGACGGGATATTTATGGAACATAGGAAGTGTGGGTAGGGTTCAGAGGATTAATACTGGCCCAGCATTCGCCTTATAAGTTTGCAAGCAGTGACTTACATTACCATGAGGAAACCTCTGAGAAAAACTCATGGCAGACCAGTCGGCCGCGGGGTTTGAACCCGAGACCTCCCAAATACTAGCCAGCGTACCTAACATACTCGACTAACTAGCTTGGTCCTAAAGCCGGATGTTATACCCCTATATATAACCTTCTATTATTTTTTTAATATCAAGTAATCTGATGGTTTTTTCTAGACTATTCTGCATATCGTTTTCATGATTATTAATCATTTTTAAATATTAAACTGAAAGGTACTGTACAATTTTAAATACCATTCTATTTAATTAAATATACAATAATTTTGAAAATAGATTATTTCAATAATAACAGCTTCTTTATGATAATTTAAAATTCTTCAAACTCAGTACTTCAATTTGATAATTTTAAATAAATAAATGACATTTGGTTACATTTTTAACAAATTTGTGATATGAACATATTTTTGGACTGAAAACATTTAGTTAATCTCTTCTATAAAATATTCTGATCATTTTGTACTAAAATTTTCCATATTCTGTCCATTACTTCAGTTATTATTTCTACTTGAAAAATTTGACATTTCGATATATATAGTTTCTAATTCTACCTTGAAATTCTACTTTATTACTGAATTCTACCATAATTTTATATATGAAACAGTTAACTAATCTCTCTTAATATCTTTCTAAACTATTAACTACCTTTCATGACTTGTAATTCACTTATTATTTGATATTCAAATTTAGCTGATTCTACGATACATAAATTTCCATAATTCTATGTATCCTACATAAATTAGGTCTGTTATATTGAATTAATTTGTTCTAATTAATCTTTACAAGTATTCTATTACTTGTAGTCTCTTATATTTCTAATATTTCATAAATTTCTATTGATTTACTTGATATTTACTTCTAACGATTAATGACATTTTAAGTTTCTGACATTCTACAAGGTTTTTCATATACTATTTATTCTAAAATTGATTCTTGAATATCTATAATTCATACATTTACATTTGTCATCATTGTGATTCTATTTCAATCTTTTAAATTCACATTTATTGAGTTATTATGTACTAATATCTATCTTGATTCATTGAAGTTTTCCTTTCCTTGATCATTATCATTTAATATTGTGCCATATATTTTAATTTTAATATTGTAAATAAATAAAAACCATAGCAAATCCCCAAAATTTACATTGAACTTATTTAAATTCAATATTTATAATAATTCAATGTTAAATTTTCTTATAATCTATTATTTATAACTTTTAACAATAACGCAATGAAATATAACGTAACCATAACATGATATTCATATTTTAAATTCTCAACTATACATTTTCACTTATTCTTTAGCATTCATTCATTCATTTTATACTCATATATACTCTCTATATTATATACACCTTTTATTTTCCCTGTATTTATTTCTTTAAGTAAATAACTATTCTCCGGTTTTTCATTTTCTATTTCATATGGATTTACTGTTAATTCTTTCCATTTGAAGGTCCTTTATAAGAAAATATTTGTTTTTAATGTTAATAAAATATATAATTATTATTTAATATACATTTTTGTGAGTTACCAAATTCTTTAATACTTATATAAATTTTGATTTATGTGTATAGGAATAGTATATTTCATTTGATATTTTCCTACCTTTAATTACTGTCTTTCTTTATAATTGTATTCTACAAATAGATATATATATATATATATATATATATATATATATATATATATTTATATATATATTAAACTATTGTTATTTCATTCTGTATTTTATTTATTATCATTTCTATATTTCTTTGCACTTCTAGTAAGGAATAGGATTATATTTGCTACGCAAATTCATATATATTAATATTTATTATTTTTGGTCTTAGCGATTTCTTATTATCGTTATCTAAGCCATTTTATACCCCTATCAATTTATATTTGTCACCACTTTCGGTTAACATAATACATTTTTATATATGTGTGTCCCCATATTTCTGGTAGATTCACCACATTATAATTCATATTTTCTTTGTCTCCACATTCGGTAGACTTATTTATACCTATTATATTTATATATATCATTATACCTTACATATTTCCTCCCCATCCTTACTTTCGTTCCTATAACCTGTCTATAATCTCTATACATTTTCACTTTGCTTTATAAATGCTATTTCTTATATATTTCTACGATCTTATAATATTTCGTTATTTCTGTTTGCATTGATATACTATTACCTATTAAATTTACTATTATTGATCTTACTTTGCTTCAGCTTTATATGTATTCACAAGATTTTATTTTTAAATTTGGACTATTTACTGATTCATAATTATTAATTCAATATTTATAACTATTTATTTCTCTATCATGTCATATATTCTTTTTCATTCATTCAATTAACTTTAATCTATAATAAACTATTTACAATTTTAACTATCTATCCCAACTTTCCTACTCTTTTAATAAAAAGTGGCACTCCTAATTTTATTTCTACTTTCTATCCTGTTCTTTTATTTTATGTTTAATATATTTTATATATTTTTTATTATAATGTTTAATATACTTTTAATTTCCTATTTCTACTCCTTTATACCTCTTTGATGATAATATTATCTTATTTCCCAATCTTAACCTTTGTTTATTTTAATTTTTCCCCAAAATTTGTTCAAACCTGTATTTGTAATTTAAATTGTTTCCCCAGAAATATTCAATAAATTGTATTTTAAATTGTTTGTAAATTTCCATATAACTTTCATGTTTATTGGTAAAATTATTAATATTCCCCATACATTGATTTTTAATTTTGCAGGTAAGTCCAATGGCGCAAAATGCATCTGATGTATGATTTTTTGTTGATAATATACTTCCGGTTGTACCGGAAATAGATCCTAAGTCGCTTATTTCAAATGGGATACCCTATACATTATTACATTTTTGGATTCTACTTAAGATTCTAGACAGATTCTATGCATCATGTCCTATACCTAAGTCTGAGCGTTTTTGACATATTTAGGTTTTTATGTCAAAAACGACGATTGCAAGCCCTAATATAATTATCAATTGTTCCTATAAGGAAGCCTTTTTTACTTACTTTGGGTTAGATTCCTTGTTGAAAAGGACCCACTCTAATAGATTTTGAATAATATTTGGATAACTAGTTATACAGGGTGTGCAAAAAATAAGATCTAAAATGAGATTGAGAAAACTGACAAAAATCAATTTTTTCAAATGGAAACCCCCCATATTCTTTATTTTGTAGTATTAGGCATTTAAAAAGGAGGTAACTTTGTATGAGGTTATCTTCACCTAAAATTTGAAGTTTTCGAAATATTGCCAATTTGATATTTTTATATGGCAATTTTGCATTCAATCGTAAAACAATTAGATCTAGGATAGCGACGATCGTATTTGAATTTCAAATCATCGTTATACTCGTTTATTACTTACTACATATGCATACACACAACATCAATTTGTTTATCTGAACGTTTTTTTACGGTAATGTAAAAAACTCAAAAGAAGTTGAATTGATTTTTGTCAGTTTTCTCAATCTCATTTTAGATCTTATTTTTTGCACACCCTGTATGACTAGTTATCCAAATATTATAAAAAATCTATTAAAGTAGGTCCTTTTCAACAAGGAATCTAACCCAAAGTAAGTAAAAAAGGCTCACTTATAGGAACAACTGATAATTATATAAGGGCTTGCAATCGTCGTTTTTGACATAAAAACCTAAATATGTCAAAAACGCTTAGACTTAGGTATATGACATGATGCATAGAATCTGCCTAGAATGTTAAGTGGAATCCAAAAATGTAATAATATATAGGGTATCCCATTTAAAATAAGCGACTTAGGGTCTATTTCCGGTACAACCGGAAGTATATTATCAACAAAAAATCATACATCAGATGCATTTTGCGCCATTGGACTAACCTGCAAAATTTCATAAATATTCTCCTTTTCGTTCGAAAGATATTTACTTGGTTCCATACTTTATGGCAACCCTGTATATGTTCGTATGTATGTAGGTAGATAGTTTCGTAGTTTCGCTCCTGTGTATTACGTGTTTAAAACACTCAATGAAAACTGGCAACGGAAACAAAATATAAATGACGAATGATACAGTCGAGGTATTCCCCATAAAACATAAACGGATAGAGTTGCCAACTTGGGAAAACAAAATAAAACTGACTTACAATACAATCGAGGGATTCCCCGTAAAAAAAAAAACGAAAAGAGTTAACAACTTCGGAGATTCAAATTCTCTAGTTTTTTATTTCAATAAAAATCAATGTTACGTAGCGCGTTCTTCGAACCCCCCTCCCGCCCCTGTAACGCATCGTAACGTTTTACAAGACCCCCCCTCCCCCCAAATTGCGTTACGTAATACTTGAACGCCCCCTAGGTTAACTCAAGTCCAAGAAGGACCAGGTATAACATCTTATAAATATTCTCCTTTTCGTTCGAAAGATATTTACTTGGATCCATACTTTATCGCAACCCTGTATATATATATATATATATATATATATATATATATATATATATATATATATATATATATATATATATATATATATATATATATATATATATATATGTATATATATATATATTACATACATATGTAGAGAAAGAAGAGAAAGAGAGACTTTTGAAATTGGGTTTTTGATGCCAAGCATCCTGGAATGTCATGAAACGAAAAACTATCTTGGGCCTAGGTCCTACTCTGCTAATCGCACCCATTTCAATAAGCAGGTTTTCAAAGTGAAAACCTGCTAATAAGCGAAAATTGAATAATGCATGAGAAAAATAATGGTGGATGAAGTTAGCTAAAAATGTATGTGTGGTGAGTAGATCAGTAGGTCAGTGTCTCGATTCGTTACTACATAGTAAACAAGAATGTTTAGTTATAGATATATTGTTGTAAACGGAACGTGCCTGGCCAAGGTCGCACATTCAGCAGTTATTGTATAAACATTACATATAAGACCCGATGGAAGATCGGAGAGATAAGAGAGTAAGAAGTAAGACTGAGAGATAGACTCGTCACGCTGCCCGAGCGCTCAGCGCTACGCCTATATTCAGTAATACTATAAATAAATACTAAAAGTATAGTATGAACCTGTGTTTAATTTAACACCCAGGACCAGGCATTACATGGCGATCCTGCCAGTTTAAGAAAAATTGTGGAAAATTGTGGTGATTGTGTGGCATAAATGGGAGGTTCTTCAAGTAAACCAGATAGGGAAGAAATTATAATTGCCCAGAATGGAGCAGGCGATTCGGCGAAGGCAACCCAGGCCATCACACGGACAGAAGGGATGCTAGGGGTAATTCTGATAATAATTTTGCTGGCAATTATTGTGATAATAGTGAAGAAGTTCCTGGCCCACATGAGGAAGCTGGCAAGACAGGAAATTCAGCGAGCAGAGCTACAAAAATCACAAGCATCGCTGTTGCAGGTTTGAGGTAGGATCTACCCTAGTGAACAGACACTATTAATAATTTTTTTTGTTTTCCTTTCTTAAATTTAATTATGAAATAGGATGACCCCCTTTTTATATATATTTATATTTTTTTGGTTATTTAGCACTAGTTTATTATTTTCAATTGTAGTAGGTTAATAGTTCCTCGTTCGTGCAATAACCATAATTTAAGTTAGATGGAAAATTTTATATTTTTTTTGCTGTAGATAATTATTACTATTATTTTTGCTGGAGCTATTCTTAGTTAAGATTATGGAAATTTTTTTTATCACTCGTTCTGTGCCATTGAAATGTTTATGGATTGTGTGACATTGACATTATTATTATTATAACATTGCTATTTTATAACATGGGTAATCTGATGACACTGGCCGACATTGACTCACTATCGAGTTACTTTTGTTTTTATGAATAATTGGTTCATTGAATGGATTTAGAATCTTGCGATCTATTGTGTAACAAATTGAAGGAAATAAGAACTTATTTAATAAAAATTGGACCAAAACGACGGCTTGAAAGTAGAGACATTGTTGAAACTAAATTAAACGAGTCAAATAAAAATTATGAAGAGTGCAATAAATATTTTAGATCTTTCGATACTAGGAGAGTAGAGCCATCTGACCTTCAATTAGTTATAGATAAGAAAGCAAGAATCAACAATATTTTCCGAAGAATGTAATATATATGTCAAATATTTCGAAGCTAGAAAACTTTTTTTTTATGATTATGAATATTTTGCATTTATGTATTATTGTAGTTAAATCTTACTGAGACCTACTTCGGAAATTTTTAATTGTTTGATTAATTGAATAATTTAAATCACGTAATCAAGTTTTATCGTAAATATTTGATTTGCTGATATTACGCATAAAAATTGTTATTTATAAAAGTCACAGAAATTCTTTGAAGAAATTGTAAACTGTTGCTCACTTGATGATACGCAAATAAGAAAATTAACTTATACTCGATGAAGCTTGAATATTTGAAGTCGTCAGAAGGGACAAAAATATGAAAATTTAAATATTGTTTTTAATAAAGTTTAAACTTTGAGCCCATTATCAAATATAGGTACTGCTAAGACTGATTATAGTTTCCAAATTAGTGTGGTATAGATAATGTTCAATTATTTAATGGAGAGAGCAATTTTATTAAGGAGAATGCGTATATGACGCTCAGGGGATGGATTATGCCCCCTGCTAATGAATTATGTTTTCATAAATAATGAATTTTTACTGTAATTACGAGATGGAATCGTTGGTAAAATGAAATGAAACATATATTTTTTTTGTATGCTATATATAGATAGCGACCACTTCTTAAGTGAAGATGGATATGGTAATGAGAAATGAAGAAATAAATATATAGATGAGTATATATAAATTTTTGTGGAGGAATAGTGTTGTACTAATGTTGCAACAATCTACAGTAATCTAAATATTCGATCGGCATTTACGCGAGACGAAAAGTTGAGAATTTTAGAGGCTATCTGTAGAGAAGAATGGAATTAAAAGCTCTCAATTATTAGGAAGGCAAGGGAATATAATCAGTTTTAGGGACCTTAGTTATTATTATTGTGGATATATATATATTTATATATTGAGGTATGGTTGGTATTGTGGTTACATATAGATGGGTTATATTAATTGATAAATGAGATAAATGAAAGAGTCCACAAATTAAAGTAAAAGGTAATTTATATAGAGTACTATGGCTGAAATGAAATAATTATTAATATATCAAAAATATGGCGTATCATCACGAGAGTATAGGGACGTTAGACAGCGCGAATAGAGATTGTACGTAAAATGAATTGTTTTAAAAATTGTCATTGTAATTATAACTACTTCCAGCACACCTCCAGGAAGGGATATGGTAATTAAACCATGCATAGGAAATTGAAAGGAAAATTTTAAATTATCATACATTTAAACGAGACAGAATTTTCTCGAGTAACCTCAATAAAATTCTTTTCAATTAGCCCGAGAGGTGTGGTGAGTAGATCAGTAGGTCAGTGTCTCGATTCGTTACTACATAGTAAACAAGAATGTTTAGTTATAGATATATTGTTGTAAACGGAACGTGCCTGGCCAAGGTCGCACATTCAGCAGTTATTGTATAAACATTACATATAAGACCCGATGGAAGATCGGAGAGATAAGAGAGTAAGAAGTAAGACTGAGAGATAGACTCGTCACGCTGCCCGAGCGCTCAGCGCTACGCCTATATTCAGTAATACTATAAATAAATACTAAAAGTATAGTATGAACCTGTGTTTAATTCAACACCCAGGACCAGGCATTACATATGCAACGACAGGGCTAAGTCAGGAAAACGGCATAATTAAATGTAAGATTAGTAGTAAAAGTATATTAGGACAAATTTGAGCCCTTTTCAACATATCACATTATGTATGATTGTTTATTAAATAAAAAAATCTCTTGTTTTGTTTATTATTAACGAAAACACGATTAAAACAATAAAAACGGTATTTTAGCAACTTTCCGGTACTTTGCGCAACATATTTGTGACTTTTAGGTAAAAATGGCCACTTGGGTGTTACGTAACGTTTATAGGGGGGGAGGAGGGGTTCATGAAAACGTGACGGAGCGTTACAGAGGGGGGAGGGAGGGTCAAAAATCTTCAAAAATTGCGTTACGTAATACTTGAACGGCCCCCTAGCTGCTGGTATGTAAAGGTTGCCTGTTGCTCTTGTTGAGTATTTATTTATATCACTGCACTTTTCAAGTTGATCCAAACTCTTAAAAGTGTTCTTATGTACTTTCAGTGTATGGATACCTGCTACCCTGTGCCAACGGTAAATTTCTAGGTATCAGGTGGTAAAGATGGAAAAAAACTCAACTCACTTTTCTTATTTTCTCAGTCTTGATTTTTATATATGATACTCAGGGAACTATTTCAATATCTTATGCAAGCAGCCAGACCGATCTTTTGGGCCAAACATCCCGCCAGCCACAAGAGTTATTTATTCTGAAATAACTAAATAAAAATATTTATTTATATATATACAGGGTGATTCATTAATAAGTGTAAATATTTTAAAGGGAAAATTTTGAGCTCAAATTATGAAGATCTAACCCAATTTGCTCATACAAAATATTTCTCCTTACTGATTTAAAGGGTGTTTTGTTTAGATTATTAAAAATGAATTTTGTTCATTACTTGAATGCTGCTCGATATTTCTTTATGATATTTGGCAGTAAGTTAAAGTATTCTAGGACACATCAAATAATAGTAAAGAAGACTTTCTCGCTATCACCAGTGGCGTACGGCAGGGGCACGGGAAGAGTTCTTGTTTCCTAATTTCTACGCCACTGGCAGAATTGTCATTTTAGTATAATTTTTCGATTCTCCAATATTTTCTCTGTAAATAAGTCACTCTTGTTTCGTAACGCTAGAGCCACTATTTTTCGAGATATTTAACGTTGAACATATGGCTGCACAATTCTTTTAATTTTTATGTACGAGTCTGTCGGTGTTTTTTTGTCATACGATTGCATGTATTACGTAAAATAAACATTATTAGGTATTTTTTTCAATTTATAATATTAACAAACAATTTAAAACAGAACAACTACAAAAATATCCCAAACGATAAATACTTGCCAGGAACTATGGCAGCTAATTGTAAATTCCGCTAATTTTATTGCGAATCAGCCAAACATATTTTTTAAAGTTAGAAGATCGTTTAGCGAAAGAATGGATAATCTCATTGAGGTTAACGGAGATCACATTGAACATTTGTTGTAAATTGTTTTAAGTTTTGTTCATAAATTTGATATTCTCCCAAAAATTGTAAAGAAGATCTTGATAATTAAGTATTTATTTGGACTTTCTTATGTAGCGCTGGATATTTTTGTAGTTGTTCTGTTTTAAATTGTTTGTTAATATTGTTATAAATTGAAACAAAATACCTAATAATGATTATTTTAAGTAATACATCCAATCGTATGACAAAAAACACCCACATGACTTACATAAAAATCAAAAGAATTGTGCAGCCATATGTTCAACGTTAAATATCTCGAAAAATAGTGGCTCTAGCTTTACGAAACAAGAGTGCTTTATTTACAGAGAAAATATTGGAGAATCGAAAAATTATACTAAAATGACAATTCTGCCAGTGGCGTAGAATTTAGGAAACCAGAACTCTTCCCGTGCCCCTGCCGTACGCCACTGGTGATAGCGAGAAAGTCTTCTTTACTATAAGTTGATGTGTCCCAAACTACTTTAACTTACTGCCAAATATCATAAAGAAATATCAAGCAGCATTCGAGTAATGAACAAATTTCATTTTTAATAATCTAAATAAAACACCCTGTAAATCAGTAAGGAGAAATATTTTGTATAAGCAAATTGGGTTAGATCTTCATATTTTGAGCTCAAAATTTTCCTGTTGTGTGTGTGTGTGTGTGTGTGTGTGTGTGTGTGATATATGTATATCTGCAATATAACAGGAATTGGAGTAGATAGTGGAAACCATATTAAATTAAGTGTAATTAGTTTCAGTTAAACATTAACTTCTTCATATGTACGAAGTTGAAACCCCAGAAACAAAATGTTTTCATCATTTATTTCAGTAGTTAAAATATATATAATTGTATTCAGAATTTTTTTCAGTAATGAGTATACTAATATATCGGGGACATGTTCATCAATTTAATACCATCATAGATACCGTCATATAAAAATCATTGCGATATACAGAAGTATCTCCATTTTTCAATATTAATTAAGAGTTATGTATAAAGTGTGTGGTATAAGGTGTGGTGTACTAATACTAATGGTGCTATAAATATTATTTAGTAGAAATTGGCGTACTTTTTTTAACAGTGGATATGTTTTCTTAGCCTGAAAGTAATATCCCATCACTTAAGCTTGGTAATATGTATTGAAAAACCTGTGACAAATAATATTTTTCGAATGCTATAGCACTAACGAAAATTAATTCCAATTTATCGTCATATAAATCATTATGATGCATAGGTTTCATTTATTGATTCAATCAAGAAGCGTTTGGAACATACAAATTTTTCAATATTAAATTACACGTTATGTATAATATGTATTGGAAATATATTACTCATAATAGTTATATGAATCTTATTCAGTAGAAATTATCATACTTTTTTCATATTAGTGGTGGACATGTTCACATCATCTTTTTAAAATTGAATAACCTTTTTTTACAATCTCGGATATAACATACCGTATAGACAAATCATTTGTTTCAATTGGTTGAGCTCGAATTGAATTAGGCTAGTAACTGTGAAATATCATAAACATCTAATAAACCTGATCTCATTAAATTTTTTCATGTGTTTCAATTGACGTCATCGTTTTCCATTCGGAAACGTGGATGCTATTGTTGGTATTTTTTTGTAATACACTTTCCTCGTGCAGTAAATAACTTTTTGTCTTTCTGTTTTATAATTTAATTTTTTTGTATGCAGGTGATGTTTCTGCAGGTAAAAGAAAGTTTGACGGGGGTCACCAGAACCAGGGGGAGACAAAGCGCAGATACCAGAGTAACTGGGGTAACCAGCCTCTGCAGCAGCAACCGCTGGGAATGGACATCAATGGAGATCAGCAGGCATGGTACCAGGATCCTTACAGCTCCTGGAGCTAAGTGAACGGACTGTGCAACCCACGGTGAACTGAGTGCGAGTGGCCCTGCGTCTAGCTAGAAGTAGGTGCACACTACTTTGTGCCTGCTGGTGTGTACCTACATCCTTGATAATGGATTCAAACAGTATAATGATGTCCCTTACCTAAATAATTTAATTACCTATCTGCATTCGTTTTTATATTTGTTGAGTTAATTAGTAATCTTATACTATGTTGGAATTTTCAAAATTTTTAAATGTAATTTTGTTTTGAATTTCTTTATAAATTAAATTGTGGAAGTTATATTTTTATGTTTTTGATATGTTGTTAAGGCAAGCGTGTCCAAATTTTGCGTTTTCATTTCATCATGGATTTTAGCGCTTGCTTATTCTTTAGTTGAACTTTTAATGTGGGTTGAAGCCTTGTTTTTTTAGAAAAACTAGGATGTTATGGAGCTTCAGTCTGCATATGTTATATGTTTTTTTCTATTGCCGCCCAATATCCAAGGTGTCACATCGGTGCATTTAATGTTTTTGGTTGTTTTTTTTTTCAATTTAATTTTTCGTGACAATGCATAGATTTGGCACAGTGGCAGTGGCGGGCACCTGTTTATAGCTAGCTCTGCTCGCGTTGGGTATAGAGGGACTGTACTCTGTTCATGCAGTGGACTGAAAAAGCTGATAATCATGAAGGAGTGAGTTTTTATTAAATGTATGATAATTCGATCTATATTTTTTTCCTGCAAATGCATTTTGCATTGTGATGTATTTTAGCGGTTATTTAGGAGTCTTTAAAAGCATGTACTCTGTTATTGAAAAAAAAAAGAATTCGAAAAACAATGAATCATCCCAATCAGGAAACTACGGCAAAAAATAGAGGTTCTTTATGAGTATGGTAGATTTGTTTAATTGTTTATCCACACATGTATACTATTGTAATCAACAAATTTTTTTTGCTTTTTAATTGAGATAAAAAATCATTTTGAGTTAATTTGTACATAAATTATGCAGGCAGGTGCTGAAGTTTCGGACATTTGTTATTTATTTTCAAAATAAATTTACTATTATAAAAATTGTAATTCTAAGTTATTCACGAAGTGAAATTGCTGTTCTGTCTTTATCACCATCCTGCATTGAATCTCAGAAATAAGGACGCATTTTGTTTTATAACCAGCCACGCACATTCTTTACAGATCAAATTTTTTATAATTGAATTTGTTGAGGTTTTGGTTCCTGTAATTTTTCTTTCACCTGCAGTTTTCCCCCGGTTTTCGACCCAAAAAAATACACATCCATCTTTGCAGACAAAATATTGGGTTGTTAATTCTGATTATATATTATTATATTTGTATTTGTTTCTTTAGAAAATTTATACTTTCTTTCAGTAGAAAAAATTGATCTGATTCAATTATTAGTAACGTTAGCTCCGTTATCACAAAATATTTACCACACATTTGTACTCATACTAATCCATTCAATACAATTTTGATTGTTCATTACTTCCTTAGTCTATTGTGTTTTTAATAATTTATGCTATTTTTGAGGCAACCTGCTTCCAAAACTTTTAGGTATATTGTCCATCATTTAAAAAGGACTGACAATTTACATGTCTTAATAAACAGTTGTATGTGTATTACATTTTATAATGGGGTTTTCTTACACCTTTTGTAAAAAATCATTTGAATCCTACCATTCCTTTCCTCAATTAACAAACAAAGGATATAATGAATGAGGCGTTGACATTGAAAAGGAGGTAAGTGCCAAAATTGCCGAAAATTATTTTTTTCACTGAAACGATTCTAAATGCCAATAGCGTTGACAAAGAGGTAAGTGCCTATCACCTCTCGTTTAGTTTTGAGCGGTGTCACAAGATGCCGCTGGTGGCAACATAACTATCTATGTTATCACCTAAAACAGTGGCATGAAGTTTAACAAAAAAACTAAATTCCAAATTTACTATTCGAATGTGTATTCACATCTGATTTACTTAGCTGCTTTTTGGGGCCAAGCAAGACAACAATATATCAATAGATTACAAATAGCCCAGAATAAAATATTTAAAACTATTTAATTTTCCATATAGGACAAATACAATGCTTTACAAAGATCTAAAAATTTTGAAAGTCCCTGATATAGTTAAACTGAAAAGTGTCAAAATTATTTACAAAATCAAAAACAACCAAACTGAAACAGAAGTCAACCTAACTCAAGATTGTGACACATCATTGCAACACGAGAACAAATCAACATTTCCACATACTACCAAATGCAACTAATGTTAGGAAAAAAAGGACTACATTTCAAGCTCTATAATGGTTCAACAAAATTCCCGAACATATTAAAATCAGTCCGCCCATTGACAGTTTCAATAGAAAGATGAAAAAACTCCTAGAGAACCTATGATTTGTAAAAAGTGATGAAAAATTTATATAAGTTACTAAAATGTTAGGACATGCATGTCACTCATACAATCTTACATGTTATACTCATTATGGATCTTGTTATCTCTTAGAGTACTTGAATAAATAAAAAAAAAAGAATGACTGTTTGCTTTGCAAAGGTGACAAGTGCCGCAGCATGGGTTCACCATACATTTATAAAGATATTTGTAAATAATCTTTTTTTTTAGATTATTATCTAACAATGTTTGCATGTAACCGTATAGTAAATACATCTTCTACTCCGAAAGGTGCGTTCTTGTTATTTATTCATGTATCAATTTGGTTTTTTGCTCCTCCTGGAAAATTTAAGTTTTGGCACTTACCTCCTTTTCATAGTCAACGCCTCAAATATTCATCCATAAATGAGAATATAATAGCTAATAGTTAGAAACCTTTATTAAATTGATATGAGGCGATCCATAGAGATATCTCATACGTGCGGGGAATAACCGTTTTATATATTCATTGTAGCAGTGTGCAACAGAGTTATTTTTTTTAGTATTTTTGGTTTGTATGGCGAATATAAAGTTCACGTCAAATAAATAAATTACATCAGTTGTCCAAAAGTTACTGACAAAAGCGCTACTTCGGTCTTGTGCCGAAAATATTAGTGCACGGGGAAAGACCGAATCTTGCTCTAGAGGGCAACCAAGCTAGTTAGCAAAATCCAAATTTTTATTTAAAGTTTATGCACAGCTTCAGGTACAACAAACAATTATAAATTACTTTCGTTGAAATAAAAAAAAAACAATTTCTTTAGATCAAGAAACTAAGATACCTATTTCATAACATATGAATAGATTAATATATGATAGTGGTAAAATTTTTGGAGAAAATGGAGATTACAGACTGACCAATAATTATGAGAAGAATTCGCACCCTTATTTCACAAAAAAGTTTAGAGGGGAAGGGGTAGGATAAATCCACCAAAAACATCAAAAAAAAAACGGTAGTGTTGTTAGAAAAGGAAGAATCATATTATTGTTAATGACCGCTAAAGTAGTGATGTCAATTATCGTTTTCTATGATTTTTCCAAATCTGGCTGACCCTGAATTACTTATTACCGAAATAATGTCAATAATGAAAGAACAGAGTTCTCGATCAAACTATAGAATGGAATAGCTATTTACCTAACAAGTGCGGAAATTGAATTTTTCCGCACAAGTCTGCCGTTCACCGAACGACGCGTAGCGGAGTTCGGTGAAGCAGCCGAGTGCGGAAAAATATTTTCCGCAAGGAAACTCAACAGAACTAAACAAAAGTTGAGATATTTTTATCTGATTATAAGTGCTTATAGTTTATTTAGAAACATATTTTATTAGATTATTGATAAAGTAAACATAAAGTAAAATATTATTAACAATAATAGTTACATGTCAACATCTGATACCTAATTATTTATATTATAATTTATTTTAAAAGTACAATTATTTGCATTACTTAAATTTATAGCAGATGCTAGTTGCTTGTTGAATGGCCGTAGTTTTGGATCTGTTGCTCTTTGCTGTTCTGGGATAATAATGTCAGTCGAGTGTAGTTCATTTTCGAATTCCTGTTCAAAGTTGTGCTGAGTACTTGGGCCTGGCCAACAACACCGAAAATATATATTATATTCCCGGTGTTGTTAGCCTGGCTGTATGTCAGTGGAGGCGATAGAGCTGCTGGTAGTGGCTGATTGCGGTCTGCATATCTTGCTTGATTGAGATATAGGTATAGTTGATGCGTTTCTCAGTTGCATATTAAAATATATCACCTAAAAGCAAACTTTGTGTTTGGTGTGATAATCGAGTCCAAATTTCCTCTTGAAACGATATCCACAATTTGAACATTTAAATTTTCCTTCGACTATTCCACATTGGAATTTTTTGTGGTTTGTTAAGGAAAAAGAATGTTTGTAGCTCTTGGTACAAGACGAACATCTATAGGAATTCCCGTCTGAAATTAATAATTAGATTTCAATTTTCTATAGAGAATTTTTGATTTTCTGTCAAGGTTCCCGAATAATAATGGGCTATTATGAAACATTTGATTTTAAAGATAACTATAATTTATTGAATCTATGACGCGGCGTTTCACCATACGGTGGCTTCATCAGGTATAACTGTGTACTGAAATCTCAACTCAAATAAACTTTATTACCGAAAGTAACGATTACCACGGGAAATTGAATAGTAGGGTTATAGGTACGTGATAATTTTATCAAGTCTTCAATTTTGAATGTGTAAATAATGATTAGTATTGTTTTCATGAGACCTTCAGTTCAGCATGCTAAAATGATCGACTAAAATAGGTATCCTTATTTGGTAGTAGTACTTCACTGATTATGAAATAGTATACATAAGAAATAATTTAACTTTATTGATCAATAATAAATGATTGAATAATATATACTTTCTCTACAAAATATCGCTATGTTTATTTTTAATGTGTTTTTTCAGGTGATCCTTTCTCCAGAATGCCCAGCTGCAGTGGTCACATGAAAATGATTTCGATTTTCCACATACATAGTTCTTATGTGTAGAAAAGGCACCTTGGCTAATATATTTCCGATTGCAAATTTCACACTGATATTTGGCTTTATCTGGAAAAGTTATAATAAACGCAGGAATTACTATAAGTTAAATACTTGCTGAAAATAATAATCATCCTATTCAATCAAAAAAAATGGAGATTTTTAAGTGCGTAGGACATAAGTGACGAGTAATGTAGGAATATAATAAAAATCAGAGTTCGAGTGGGAGTTCCCAATTTCGATGTCAGAATTGATGGTTCTAAGTTTTTTAATGTTTATTACAGCTAGTTGCTCTTCTGAGCATTTTTCTAGCTTCAAGAAAAGGAGTGAAACTTAAATACAAAAGATTAAAGTGGTGTTTTCATTTTGAAATATATAAACAATTCAACCCTAATTTCTGATAAACGTAATGAAATTCATCAATCGTCGGCCTAAGTAGAGTTGCATTTATGAAAAACTTTAAATCTACCTGAAGTGATGAAAAAATATCCGATAGTAAGTTGGTTATATGGATAATAAACACTAAAATTAAATTCATGAAATAATACAATAACAGATAAAAAGTTTATTGAAATATTTCTTTACAAAATATACACTCACTCAAATCGGAGGTTTGAAATCTTGCATCATTCCGTATATGTCAACCACATTTATTTTCTTGCATCGTCCCATGTTGACATGATTTTTCAGTGCCTGCTTATGCCAAAATGCTTAACTGCAAAAATCACATTTAAATGATCTTGCTTTTCCTCACTCATATTTCTGATGATTATAAAGACTTGTATAGTATTTGTAAAATTTTCCGCACATTTGGCACACATTTCTATGAGACGCTGCTGAAAAAAGAGCTCTATCAATGAATTGTATAAGAATTTTTATTCAAGCCTGACTAAGAAGAGAAGAACCAAAATCCGTGATTAATACTCAAGGAAGCTGATTTCGAATTGTGACATATGACTTAAGTTTCGAATTCCAGGCCATAACTCAATACTACTTTTCTCCAACTTTTTTTAGTTAAACAATGAGGTATATTGTATGTCTTTAATTTCATATCTTACTTGATAACACAATGAAGTCATTATGTTACCATTATACAATTTAACAAATCTCCCATGGGATGCAAAATTCAAGTAACGAATAGTGACAGCTCTGTTAAGATAGGTTTTAGAACTTGAGCGAAAATGACTTAGAATTTACTCTACCAGAAATTACTGAAGCCGCAGATCAGGCTTGTGTCAATTTAATCCCAGAAATATCTAAGAAAAATATGTGAAAACCCACAAATCCTTCACAGATTAACAAAGAAAATAGGATACCGCGTCAAATTCAGAAGCTATATTACTTGAATATTTCAATGAACTATCTCAAAAATTGAATTCCTCAACTTTATGGGCGCAATATTCCATGTAAATGACCATGCTGAATATTAACATAACAGTACCTAGGCACTAGGAAATATTCAAAACTTAGAGCATTCCTTAAGAGAAAATCAGGTGGCTAAAACAATTATATGTTATAGCCGTAGAAAAAGTATAGTGTACAACTGTGTCTAATGATTATTATTCCGTGCTAATTATACAATATACTATTTCCACATTTGACTTAAGTTGAAACAAAAAACATATTGATAAAATTTAAAATAAAACAACACTTGGATTTAGTTTCACTGTATAAAATAATTATGTACTGTATTTAACAAGAACAATTTGTTCGTTCACAAGGGATAATTTACTATTATGGGCGAAACTTATTTCGAGAATTTCATGAAGGTCAGTACGCTTTTCTTTATTACCTGAATGCGACAATTGGGTTTTGTTGAAATCCAGGAAATTATTAAATTACATACAATGTTCGGAGAAGCCAGTGGTGTTTTTGTTTTTTAAAATTGACTTTTTGTATTCATCAACACTGGTGTTTATATTCCTTCCTGTTTGTCCAATATAGAAAGTAGGACATTCGTCCCAAAATATTTTGTAAACACCACTGTTTTCTCCGATATGAGATTTTTCTTTATTATTGACCAAGAATGACTTCAAGTTTCTTTCATTTCTACAAATTGTTTTAACGTTATTTTTCGATAGTCTATCACAAATTTTGTTACTCAAGTTTGGCACGTAATATATTAGGAAATATTTTTGTTCTTCATTAATAATTAACGTATAGGGTATATTGGATATAACAGATTCTTCATTATTTTTTTCCCAATGCTATAGTGAACAACATATGTATGAAGGAATGAAAAGCACTGAGTGTAATCTTAATAGGTTGCATACTAACGCTGTGAATTAAAGTATCTGTGGAGGTTGGTTTTCTATAAATGTTGAAACGTCTCAAAAATTCAAGATGCCGTTTTCATTTTCTAATTTTTTTGACATTGAATTGTAGAAAGTGTTTATGTTAGAAAATTATCTATCTGCCTAACTGTACTAGTCCAAATACAAAAAATATTATCTACATACCGCCTCCATAAAGAAAGTTTGCTACCTAATTAAATTATTATCATGTTATTAAATAACATATTATTCAAGAATGTGCTTTTGGCCAATTTTTCAGTTGAATTAACAAAGTTATTATTTCTGTTATTGATGTGATTCTTGACTTCTCTTTGCGTTTTCAGTTCTCTCACATAGTCAAACAACCATTATGCCAGGTTATCAATCGAGCGTATCGACCAAATGAAATATCTCATCAAAAGTATAAAAATAGCTATTCTCAACTAAAAGTAAACTGAAACTATATTATTTTCGAACAATTATAGTAAAAGTATAATGAAAAACATAAATAGTCGAGGTAAGAAAATTAAGCACTATAAAAAATTTCTCCAGGTTCTGAGAAAATAGCAATTAAAACCTGAGGCCTTTATCGATTTCTGAAGAAAACGACTTCGACATCGAATACAGCAATTGCTGTATTCTAGTAGTTTGACATATCCTATTTATCTTTTTTGGTTGTTCGAGGTAGCCTTCAGCTTAGAAGTAGTATCTTCTGCAAAAGCGCGAAGGAGTAAAACTTTTCAAGCTAAATTTCGAGCGAAATAATGCATTCTCCCGCACGCTTTTAGAAAAATTAGTTCACTCAGAAACGCAGTGACAACATAGAAGTTTTAATCATGAACTGCATATCAACCGATGTACCAGAAAAACATCAACTGCGCAAAATGCTGCATATAATAATCAATATATTAGTACATATCGATGGACACTGGATCGTATTTTACCCTTGTGCTTGAACATAAATTTCTCAATTCAGTCGACATATATATATATATATATATATATATATATATATATATATATATATATATATATATATATATATATATATATATATATATATATATATATATATATATATATATATATATATATATATATATATATATATATATATATATATATATATATACATAACATGCGATTCAATTTATAAATTGTCATTTGTTATTCCAAACTGTTTCAAAAGTTAATTATAACGCCTATTGGCCAAGGTTGAAATTGAAATTAAATAATTTTTTTATAGCTGGACGCGTATAGTAAGTTCCCAATATCATAATAAATCAATCTCATATGCGTGAGATGAAAACAATCAAATGCAATTAGGCAAACTTTTGTGCCTTAAAGTTATTTTTTTGAAGGGATAATTAGAAAGCTGAGGTAAGACTAAGAGTTTATCATAGTAATAAATGTCTGCTCTCACATATACACTATAATCCTACTATAAATAGATCCTTGCATTGATCACATTGCCTGAGAAATCAGAGACTACATAAAATAAATAAATAAACAAATAAACAAATGCAAATCCGTTACCAGTTCACAGCGTACAATAAAACGTACCTCGTACGATAATAACTTATGAATAGATGTAACACTTGAATTTTCCCCACAAAATTTGGACAGCAGATTCTGTTGTCAAAATTTTTATTCTATTACCTATATCAAAATTGAAGAAGTAAGAACTGAGAAATGAGACTATAATTATTATCGTCAAGTACATGAAGACCAAAAATAGTTACCAATTGATTAGACATCTTAAAAAATTGTTGGAATGAGGAAGAACTTGCAAGCAAATATGACACTATACAATATAATAAAAAATATTGTGTTATAAGTGAAATTCTATTCTATATTATTTTATACAGGTCAGGCATGTCAAGATAGAGAGAGAATCCTGCTTGCCTAAAGTAACTGGAACAGCGGTCACACTATTCCTTGATTTATTAGGGTGAAGACTACCCATAGTTAAATCTCCTGGCAGAAAAAAATTACAGAAGCTCATAGGGCCAACTGGAAAAATACGAAGGAACTGTAGTATGTCCTTCGTGGAATGCCAGAGATTAGAAAGAAAAGAATTCTGGGCTCCTTGATATCTTGAAGAAGACAACTGCAAGCCGTTATATATAATATATATATATATATATATATATATATATATATATATATATATATATATATATATATATATATATATATATATATATTTTTTTTTTTTTTTTTTTTTTTTTATTGTTAATTATAGTGACTTCAACTACTTTGGTCATTTCGTCACTAGTTATAGCTCTACAAGTCAAACTTATCGCTAACAAAATACATATACTATATATAATTAAAAACAAAATTTGGTATGAGAAGACTACCTAGATAGAACAGTCTACAATTAATTAAAATAGTAATACTACATAATATATGAATAATATGAGAAAAATTATATAAAAAGACAATAAACAAACAGATAAATAAATAAATAAAACATTATATGTATGATCACAACTTTGACAAAACGTTGATATCCCTAAGGAACGCAAGGACACAAGAGATAGCTTCTCTATCTCCAAGGTTGCTTATAAGTAATCTCTTAATACTATGCCTGGATCTTTCTTGGGAGTATGAAGGGCATTCCAACAGTATATGGCGCACAGTGAGGGAGACCTGGCAGTCATCACACGAAGGCGCCACTCGGCCACTGAGCAGATGCTGGTGAGTAAGGGCTGTATGTCCGATACGCAGCCTATGTACTTTAATAGTTTCCGCCCTTCTATGCGAAATGTCAAAATAAGGGACCAAAACAGTGGGCTTAATTTCCCTCAGCTGGGTATGGGACCGAGCCCATTCCTCCTGCCATATGTTCCAGACCCTACTCCTCAAATAAGCTTTCGCATCAGTGGACTTCATCAACACCACATCTGCAGTACCATCTAACGATGCCTGCCTCGCAGTAGCGTCCGCAAGTTCATTTCCTCGGATACCGACATGACTCGGTACCCAGAGGAAGGTGACTTCGCATCCCTGTTGTTTTAGGTGACTCAACTGGCCTTGGATATCCTGTGTCAGAGGGTCTGTGGTGTAAAGGGCCGCCAAACCCTGCAAAGCACTTAACGAGTCGCTGGCAATAATAACATTCAATCCAAGACAACGCATTGAGCAGTACAACAGCGATTGCCATATTGCATACTGCTCAGCGCAGTATACAGATGCTTGTCTGTTCAGCGTCCAGGAATATTTCTCCGTTTCCCCGACCACAAACGCGCATCCCACGCCGTTTTCTGATTTAGATCCATCTGTGTAAATGACTATATGTTCTCTATATTCGTCTATAATCGATAGAAATTTTTGACGATAGATAGCCGCAGGTATCGAGTCTTTGGCTGATCCTCCCATTCTTAAATCAACCATAATTTTGGGTAATCTCCAAGGAGGGTTATCACTCCTGCCTCTCAATCGTATGGTAGATAGTTCTGCCCTACTCAGTTCCAGAAACTCTCCCAATCGAGCTCTTACAGGTCTTGTTATTGTTGGACGTTGTGAATACTGATCATACTCTCCAAACAAAAATAATTTGTTTGGGTGATACTCATGGGATTTAACACCAATACCGTACGAACTCAGCATATTCATACGTCTGTATTTCAACGGCAGAGAACCTGACTCGGCGTAAAGACTCATCACGGGAGATGTTGGAAACGCACCTAAGCAGTACCGAATAGCTGCATTATGCACCCTGTCCAATTTTTGAAGCAAAGTCCTGCGAGCGGATGAATAAACAATACACCCATAATCTATTCGCGATAAAATAATAGCCTGATAGACCTGCAGAAGCATTTTAGGTTCAGCACCCCATTTAGTGTGTGCCAGGACCTTCAGTATATTCAAATAGCGCAAACACCCAGTTTTGAGTTTGTCTATATGGGGCGCCCAGGTCAAAGATCTGTCAAAAGTCAGACCCAAGAATCTCACAGAGTCCACACACCGAATGGCATTATTTCCTAAGTAGAGCACAGGGTCGTAATGTGGTGTCCTCAAACGGCAAAAGTGCATACACTGCGTCTTCTCTTCGGAGAACTCGAAGCCAATACGTGCACCGTTAAGTAAAATTATATCAATCGCTCTCTGTAATTTGGCTCTTATTTGACCGATAACTGGACCATCAGTAAAAATCGCAAGGTCGTCGACATACAGGCACCTCGACACTGATTCATCTATTCCTGTTGCAATTTCGTTTATTGCGATATCAAACAAGGTGCAACTGAGCGTAGAGCCCTGTGGTACACCATTTTCAAGCAGTTTTGGATCTGACAATGCATTACCGATTCTAACCCGAAAATAACGTTCATTCAGAAACGAGCCCACAAACCTAGGTAGGTTACCTCGAAGACCGAATTTGTGCAGTTTCTCTAAGATTCCGAACCTCCAAGTCATGTCGTATGCTCCTTTTATATCAAAAAATACTGTCACCAAGTGCTTCCGCTTGGCAAACGTATCCTGAATAGCATTTTCTAGGTTGACAAGATGGTCGAGCGTGGAGCGTCCTTTTCGGAAGCCTGATTGATATGGTGCGTAGAAATTATGCTTTTCCAAGTACCACTGAAGACGATTATTGACTATTCTTTCCATAAGCTTACCCATGCAGCACGTGAGACTGACAGGCCGATAGCTTGTTGGAGATAGGGGGTCTTTCCCGGGTTTGAGCAGTGGCACCACAATTGCTTCCTTCCATTGCGTTGGGTAAGTGCCATTTCGCCAAAACTCGTTATAGAGATCTAATAATAACTCTTTCATTTCAGCTGTCAGATGTACAATGAATTCATATGGTATTCGATCTGGGCCTGGTGCTCCTTTACCAGCTTCTTTGATTGCAGTTTCAAATTCATGTGATGTGAAGGGTAGATTGTAGTCTAATGGACAGTCAGTAGAGAAATCCAAATTGATTTCTCTATCATCCTTCGACCTGAGAAACTCGTTATTATAGTTTGCGGTACTACTGACTCTCGCAAAATGTTCTGCAAGCATGTTAGCAATTTCTACAGCGGTTTCCACTATAATACCTTGGCTCTGCATGCGTGTTATCGTAAGATCCCGACCTTTACCAGATATGGCTTTAATTTTACGCCAAGTCTCATTAACATCTGCGTTTGAAGTGATGCTCGATGTATATTCTTGCCAAGATTTCTTTTTGCTTTCAAGGATAACTCTGCGTGACAATGCACGTGCTCTCTTGAATGCAATGTGGTTATCCAGTGTGGGATTTCTCTGATAGTTGCGAAATGCGGCTTTCTTGTTAGCAACAGCGATTCTCACCTCCGCATTCCACCAAGGAAGAACACGTTTTATACGTGTCTCCCGCGTTTGTGGAACACTTACCTCAGCAGCATCACGAATGGCCTTTGTCATATTATCAACAGTAAGTATGGCTGGTGGGAAGAGGCTTTGAGAGAAACATTCCCAATTTGCCCTAGAGGTGATCCATTTTCTAACCATTGTTCGCTCTGTTTCGGGTGAGTTGGACTGGATAACGATCGGGAAATGATCACTGTTGTGCAGATCTTCGAGTGTTTTCCAACCTAGTTGAGGCGCCAATACACTTGAAGCCATAGAAAGATCCAGAGCAGTGAAATTATTAGAGAGAACATTGTGGAACGTTGGAGAACCATCGTTGAGTAGGACAATGTCGTCCCTATTCAGCCAGGTTTCGAGTATTCTACCTTTCATGTCTGTTTTCAACGATCCCCATAAAGTGTTATGCGCGTTGAAATCTCCAACGAGAATGAATGGCGTCGGAAGCTGCGCTACAAGGTCACTGAATTCCTCGATCCTCCAACCAGCATCAGGAAAGTAGATATTACAGACCGTGATGCTCATCGACATTCTGAGTTTGATCGCAACAGCCTGCAGCGGTGTGTTAAGGGCAACCTCAGTATAGCTTGCATCACTCCTTATAAAAAATGCCACTCCACCACATGCCCGCCGGTCTGCATTGAAGTCACGCCTCACCATGTTATACCCTCGTAGGGAGTATAACCGATCAGGTCTGAGATGGGTTTCTTGCAAACACAAACATATAGGGTCCTGTTCTTGCAAAATCATTTTCACATCACAGTAGTGACTAATAAGGCCCCTACAGTTCCATTGAATAAGTTTGAACATGAAGAGTGAAATGAACTAACACACAAATAAATATGGACCAAAAACTTTCACGTGAATCTATATACATAAACAGAACTAGATATAAATAAACTATGTTTTGAGTAAATAAGTGCATGAATAGACTTTGATGAGACAATATATACACGAAAAAATTTGTACCAAACACATATCTGTAAAATGTATATGAATAAATAGATATATACATGACTAGATAAACAATTATTGACTGAATAGGTGTATAAACAAACTCTGATAAAAAATTTGATAAAAACTTTAAAATGAACACAGAATGAAATAATCAAGAAGGTGGCTTTCGGAGTCGTCCTTTCTGCCAGCCCTTCTTTTTCCTGACTGGGGGGACATGTGCTGTCGCCGAATCAGATGCCTCCTCCCAATCAGCATCTTCGTCCGCTTCTTCATGAGCCCCTTTTTTGCAGGACTCCTCCATCACCTCCGGCCTTTTCCGCTTCTCTCGTCTGCCAGCACTGCTGTCAGAGAGTAAAGCTTCTTCAGTCGAAGGAGGTGGTAGTAATTTAGTTAGATCAGGGTGAATATTTAAATTCACCCTGCTTACCGTTGTTGATGGGTTGCTTGCACCCATGAGGCCTTTCACTGTCTCTACTATTAATGGAGTTAACTTTTTTATTAACTCTGATATGTTATCAGGTTGTGAATTCACTGCCGTAGAGGCAGTCGCTCTTGCATATGATACATTGGGTTTAGGCGTTACGCTTTCTACCTTTTTTTTTGCCTCGAAATAAGAAATGCGATGTAGAGTTTTTATTCGTTGAATTTCCAATTCCTGCTTGTAAATAGGGCAGTTTTTGGAAGACGAAAAATGGTTACCTTTACAGTTCACACAGACACGAATTTCGTCACAAGGAACTCCTTCGTGCCTAGTCTTACCACAATGACATATTTCAGCAGGTGCAGAACACCTGGCGGAAATATGGCCGAACTTCATGCATTTAAAACAGCGCAAAGGATTAGGGATGAAAGGTCTAACCTCAACGCTGTGGAAAGCTATTTTGACTTTGGTTGGTAATATAGGCGTATCAAATGTGAAAATGTGAGTTGCTGAGTCACACAGCTCACCCTCAAACCTCTTTTTCAATCTTTTAATTCCTACTACTCCTTCTTTCTTCAACTCTTCACAGGCCTCTTCAAGAGGGACGTTCAGCAAATCTTTGCAAACAACCACACCTTTAGAGGTGTTCAGAGATCCATGGATGTTTACCTCTACAGGGACATTCAAGAATGACTTAACTTGAGCCAGGCGTTTTGACTGTGCACTTGTTGAAGTTTCGATAAGAAGACCTTCTTTCACTTTTCGGATATTCTTGGGTTGTCCAATTAGTCCGTACAGCGTTTTGGATATATGAAAGGGATTGGCTTTTGAAAAGTCACCCCCATCCATTTTTTTGATAACCAGGAACCGGGGTACTTGACGTCCCGTCTCTCCAGCAACCAACGTTTTTGATGGTCCAGCCGCAATTGTCCGACCACCTCTTGTTTCCAAAATCGTGTCCATATTCGTGCGTGGGTCGTATGATGGAAGGTTGCTCCCCCCAGAATCCATGGAGCAGCCTGCTTTTGCAGGGTAGGATTCTCGAGCATTGCTCGTACCTACCTGGGGTATTATTTCCGTTTGATTTCCGTCCATCGAATATATTACCCCTTTATCGCAGGGGTCACACGCCTCTTTAGGTGAGGTAACCATCCGGGGCCAGTGCCAGAGTCGTCATCCGTGTATCCATCCATATCCATGTGAATAATTTAACCATTGACTGAACAATATTGAAATCCTACATATTTGTTCAATATAATACATTGAAATGATGGTAGAATATTTTCAATGAAATAATTTTTTTGTAAATAGCATTCATGAAATTTCAAGATTCTAAATTAGGAGACCGGTACTTATCTATTGATAAATACAATCAATACATTAAATTTCCACACAACTCAACACATGATGCATTTATTTAATTACCCAGTACCATCATCGGATAGAAGGAATGAATGAATCCTGAAATTTAAAGTGGAACATCAAATACAACTTTCACTCTCTGTATATGATGGTTCAGTGCATGAAAAAGCGCCATATATAGTTAAATTACTGGAAACTAAATATACAATTGCCGTAAATTTATAATGATAAATTGTGGTATTTGTAACATTGATAATTATTTACGAGCAACAAAATGCTTAATTTGGGAAAAACGACATATTAATAAGAAAAGTTTTTCTAGAAATTCTTCAAACCAATACATGCTATGGACTTTTAGTACGCATACGCGCACAAATAAAAATGTTCATTGAAAAATATACTAAGCATAGACGTAATTCATTTCCCCACTTTTGGCATATATTTTAATTTATTCACTATAATATAGTTAAATAATCATACATTTTCAGTTTCACCATATTTATTATTGTTGTCAAACGATTTCAGAACTTATACTTCATTCTTTTCTAAAAGTAATTGGTTGTATATGTAGATTATACATGATATATAATTGGCAGATTTCTGTGTCTTCCGGCGTGATACTTAAGATATTCTTTACGTTTGAATGTCTGAGGACACTCGGGGCGGAAGTATCGACCTTCTTTTCCACACTCTCTAGACATATGATCACTCAGAGAGTTGTAATTCTTGTAAATTCTCAGACATTTTGGACAAGTAAGGAAACCTAGAAATAAAACGACAATGAAATTAAACATTTTTGGCTAATCAAGTAAGTTATTCTGAGTTGATTGTCTTACTTCACAAGCTAGGTAAAAATGTAAAAAGACAACATAAAAATACGTAACATGGCATACCAATACTTCACAACGGATAAATATAAACTTGAAAACTATGATAACATTCATATATTCCAGCTTTGGAATTTTTTAGATTGAATTCGCATCTCCAGTAGATACTCTCCAACTATGATACTAAATAAGACAGATAGATGAAACGTCTTATACTCAACTGCCAGCTGTAGATTTCGTATTACATTCTAAATAATCTCTTCTCATGAATAAATCACTACTATACGTATATAGTAGGTATAATGGACTTTGTGTCATTATTCAATTGCTTATTTCCACAAAAAATTAAAAAGATTCTCATACGGTCTACAATAATGGATCCTAATAAAAAAAAAACAATCTAAGGGGCCCCACTCGCAAAAAATAAAAAGCTGCTAAAAAATAATATCCTTGCTGTTAAAATTTTCTACTGAGTGATTCAACTATTATACAATTGTTAGACAAAACCACCAACACCGCAATAACTTTCAAACTATAAACAATCGGTTCGGGGCCTCGGTAGACCAGCGGTGAGCGAGTACCGCCTTGTACCGTTTGTTGACCGAGGATGTGGGTTCGAGTCCCAACTTGGTTCTTGTTATGAGATTGAGTGTTGGGTAATGTACATTGTTTACAAGACCATTGGCCGTTCGGAACCGGCGTTAAACTGTAGGTCCCTCGAGTTAAAAAAAAAAACAATCGGTTGGTAATGATATATATGGTTATGTTGATTGGAAATTACCCTATCTATCACATCCTTTGGTATGACTTTTTTTTGACACCCTATATAAATATATATATATATATATATATATATATATATATATATATATATATATATATATATATATATATATATATATATATATATATATATATATACAGGGTGTTTCACGGTGGATGGCACATTAGACGTTTCTGGTGAACCATACGACGGATCACTTTGAAAATTAAATGGAGGGCATAGTCGGATATTCTCTACACAACTAAAATTTTTGGTAATGCGGTGTTGCCACTTCTATTAGAAAGTAGTAGCAACTTTGATTTTTCAAACGGAACACCCTGTATATAATATTATTTTTAGAATCTCCAACAATTTCCCAATAACTTTTCATGATATTTCCCTATACCTATCTGTTACCATTTTCGAAATAAAAATTATTTTCTGTTTTTTTCTTCGGAAATCAGCACCTATTAAAACGCTGATATCTTTGAATTGAGAGATAAGGTGATATCGAAATCTGGGATGGAGTTTGGTGATAGTTAGGGGCTTCCTACACTTCAGCCTAATCTGCGTTACTGCAATACAGAGTGGTTAAAAATTCAGTTATTTTGTTTGCTTGAAAAAGTGAATGAAAGTGGATTATTTCAAATGGAATGCCCTGTATATTATTGAAAATTCGGCAATCTGCTGTAATTTGCTTTTTATCAATGTATATCATACCTATAACTAACTAGTCAGGTTTAGGACTTATTAGCATTTATTTGTAAAATTGTTCCTTGTACATGGTGTCCCCATTCGGTATTTGGTAAGCATGCCATGATCACTATTTGATAGTAACTTTATGACAATCTACTAATAATATCGATATTTTTGACATCTCAGAAGATTCAAATACCTTCAAAAACGATGGAACAAAACTATTCAAACGAAGTTCTTATGAATTTGTTTATTATTTTTGGTGTGCGTTCTTACAAAGTATTACCCAAACATTTGAAGGTTTAGATCCGAATGAAATCAGATCTGCCACGTCGAAATCAGTCAACGCCCGCATTTTGAAGTGCTTGAAAGTGAACGGCCAGCGATTCGAACATATTGTGAAGCATTCCACATAATTGTTTTCTTTTTTATAATTATTTATATCAATATTTTCACTATCAAGTCTCTTGGTGCTTTTTTATAGTTTATCCATACGCATTGAAATTGTTCTGAATTCGTATAAATTTCTTAAGGTTTATTGGCGGTAGATTCGGATACATTTTATTGAACTTTTACATGTTCTGCTGATAATTTTATCAAACTATCCAAAAATAGTGAACAAATTCATAGGAACTTCGTTTGAATAGTTTTGTTCCATCGTTTTTGAAGGTATTTGAAACTTCTGAGATGTCAAAATTATCGATACCAATAGTAGATTGTAACAACATTACTGTCAAATAGTGATTATGGCATGCTTACCATAATATACCGAATGGGGACACCAAGGAACAATTCCACAAATAAATGCTAATAAGACCGAAACCTGACTAGTTAGGTATAGGTATGATATACATAGATAAAAAGAAAATTTCAGCAGCTATCCGAATTTTCAATAATACACAGGGCATTCCATTTGAAATAATCAACTTTCAGTCTCTTTTTCAAGCAAACAAAATAACTGCATTTTTAACCACCCTGTATTGCAGTAACGCATATTCGGCTGGAGTGTAGGAATCCCCCAACTATCACCAAACTGCACC
>JARQZK010004565.1:0-2500 GCA_030704885.1 Cynegetis impunctata | reverse complement strand
AATCCAAAAATGGATATTCAGATTTTTATGAATTTCAAAACGTTTGAAAATAAAATAGCATATTTCATTCGGAGTAGAAGTGACGTTTCATTGCTCGCTTTCAATTACCTCAAGCTCACCATGAAAAGTGACACTTCTCCTCCTTATGAAATAATATACTGTTACTCTACTGGCCCTAGAGCAGTGGTTCTTAACCGGTGGTCCCTGGAAGCACTCCAGGTGGTCCGCCATCCTAAAAATATTGAATAAGTCATATAATTGAATCGCGTTCTGTCATTTCAGCCCCCTTCACTCTGCGCATCTTTTTAATATGTGCAATGTAATGTGATGAATCTGACGAAGTTTCACAGTGCTGTCAATTACTTGTATTTGCTCGATTTCTGCATGACAATAAGGCATGAAAAGAAGACTAACTGTTTTCCAAATGACTGGAAATGAGGCAATGGAAATGATGTTACGGATGAAATAAGTCTATAATTTGAGGAATATCGCCTTCAGTGGCAAATGCTTGTGGGAATTTGTACGAATGGTGATCCTGCTATGGTTGATTCTCGCTCTGGTCTTGCTGCATTGATAAGACGAAAAATCTATCTGCAAGATCAACACATTGCGTTAGTCGTTGCCAAGCATTGGCTGCCAAAAAACCCTCCCAGGACACGCTTGGCTATTACGTTGAAAATAGCTATAAAAGTTGTTAACAATCAAAAGCAGTGCACTGAATACTCGTCTTTTCAAACAATTAGGCTCTGATATGAACTCTGAACACTAAAGTTTTTTTTTCACACAGAGGTGCATTAGCTTTCCCAAGGAAATATTCTTTCAAGGTTGTATGAACTGAGGGAAGAAGTGAACATATTTGTAACTCTTAAAGAAAACAAAAAATTGCTGAAACAGTTCTGTTAGGCCAAATATCAAATAAGCTTTCGTTATTTATTATCTATTAATTTGTTTATTTGGTCTACTTCTTCGATCGCATGGAGTCATTAGCGGACTATAGGTATCTTACACTTTGTATGTTATCGTTAATTTTCAGAGTTTCTTGTTGATTAGTTGATCTCTTGCAGCAGTTTACGCAAGTTGGTGGTTCTTCTTTCTTTATTAGGTAGTCTCGTGCGTGATGTGTGTATGACCAGTATTATTTAGTTGATTTTTCTGTTTAAATAAATAAATTGAATCTTCAACTTCAAGAGTCGAAAAATTTAAAGTTTCACGGCATTGACAATATATTTGCATATGAAGGTAAAATCAATACGTTTATAGCTAAAAGCGAGTTCAACAAGATCAAAAGTGACAGTATTTCTGCGTTCGATAATTTGTATAAAATAATTGGGGAATTGGCATTGTCAAGGATAAAGAAGAATTGCAAAACAAACATGATACTCCATTTACTAAATTTGAAAAGTCAATTCAGTCGTTATTTTCTGTACTGCAAAAAGTATTCAGAAACTGGTTCGCAATCTTTTCATTGTCATTAAGTGAAAGTATTCGATGTTAAAAAACATCGATGTTTTTAATACGATGCATCGAGGAACATCGACGCAAGGATCCGATGTTTTAAATCGAGTAGAAACATCGATGTATTTACCAAATTTAAGAAGTGAATTCGTTCGTTATTTTCCATACTGCGAGGGCAAAAAATATTCAGAAACTGGTTCGTAATCTTTTCATTTGCAATTTTTGAGGAAATTGAAGAAAAAGTGATCGAAATTCAATACGTCAAAAAAATTTAAATATATATATATATATATATATATATATATATATATATATATATATATTCAAGGCAGGAATAAATCTTAAAGACTTTTGTATTCAAAAGGTAATTTCTTTTCCATCGACATATTTATGTGGGCAGGGGTTCTGGACGCTTTTGATAATGAAAAACAAGCGCCGAAATCTTTCCGACATGTGTTTGGCTTTCAGTAGCACTGCACCAAGGATTCAAAAGTTATTTAAGATTATGCAGTCACAAGAAACCGTTTATTTTTATCGACTTTTTGAAGGTAATATTATATACAAACAGTTGGTGGTCACTGACAAGACAGAAATTTTGTTAAATGGTCCCTCATTATGAAAAGGTTAAGAACCACTTCCCTAGAGTGAAAGTAATAAGCGTGTAAACTGTTCTGTAGCAGGCGTAGGACTGTATCAGCTTTTTGGTCACAAAATTTTACATCTGCATATAACAAGATTTTGTTTTGTTTTGATCTATTTTGTAGACGTATTTTATAATTTTAATGGCGAGGTAGTCATAAAAATACACATTTGAAACTCCATCAAAAATTCTGTAATGTGCAGACGAGAAATCGGTTATTGTATGTTTTATTACTACAGTTGACGAAAAAGCCACACAACCAGTGAATTTTATAGTACAATATAAACTAAATGATTCAAGAAATAAAACCTAATAATATGTACATACATATATATATATATATATATATATATATATATATATATATATATATATATATATATATATATATATATATATATATAT